>JANIVO010000023.1:0-15000 GCA_030555905.1 Scheffersomyces cryptocercus
CTGAGGAGGAAAAAACCCTTTTCTTCCTTAACAACAATGCCGACTGGTACCAAGCATCCCTCCCCGGAGGCTCTTTGGACAAAACTTTAGAAAGACTTAGTGAAGTTCCTTTGGAACTTGTGAAGAACTTCATCTCTCTAGCAGGTGAACAGAAGCAGAAAATTCGTACTATTGAAGTCAAAATTTCTGAAGCTCCTTCAAACCTCACTTTGAAGGAAATTAAGAGATTCATTCAAAACTACCTCGATGAATTCTTTGAGAAAGCGGAACGCCAAATCCCCGTTATCGAGAAGAAGATCAGCGAACACAAGGGAACCCTTGAAATGATTGAACAACAGTTGAAAGGAATGGAAGAAGTTTTCACCTCCCAAGATGAATCCCAAATTGAGAGAGTTTTAGATTTTAACACGGCAAA
Organism: Scheffersomyces cryptocercus; assembly: GCA_030555905.1. Taxonomy (NCBI): domain Eukaryota; kingdom Fungi; phylum Ascomycota; class Pichiomycetes; order Serinales; family Debaryomycetaceae; genus Scheffersomyces; species Scheffersomyces cryptocercus. The sequence continues at coordinate 416 of JANIVO010000023.1, forward strand.
TATGGCTATTGACAAAGCTAAAAATGAACATCTCATTGCACAATACACCTTTGAAAAGCTCCAACAGCAACAGATTGCTTTGGCAAAGAAGGGTGTTTCTCTTGTCTACACTTCGCCAACCAAATTGGCTATTAAGTTTGGGATTTTTGAGGAAGACGATTTTGCAATCGTTTCCCGTGAGATCGCTAAATTACTAAATTTAAAGACTCCAAGAGACATCGCATGGGTTATGTCCCATTATTTGTCGAACCCACAGACTATTTCCATCGAAGATGACGAGGAAATGTTTTCCAAAATCACCTTCAACTTGACAACTGATCCTTTCCAAAGTCTCATTATTTTACGTCTCACCCATCCTATCAATGACTACAAAATTGCACACTTAGCGATAGCCGATCTTTTCGCAGCTAACGGCACCCACAAGACGCTGTCTCTTTGCAGGGAACTTGCAAGTAGGCACAACCCTTTGGCCCAGCCGGAATACATTAAGGACTCGGTTAGAAACCACTTTTCTAAACGAGACCTCGACTTCGAGATCGTCGAAAAGCTCCATACGCGGAAATTAAAGAGAATTATCCATGACGCCGAAGATTGCGCTGAAACATATTTCCTCATCAAACTCAAGTCAAACATTATCCCCGCCGCGACCCGCCACTATTTGCCAAACTACAGGCTGAAAATTATGACATCCTTGAGAGGTTGCAATTTCTGCCATGTGACAGACCATACTCGTTATGACTGTCACGTAGCCCCTTGTTTAATCTGCTCCAACGATGGCTCGACCAACAAGGACCACACAGGTCCAGGTCACAACGCCTGGGCTGAAAAGAACAATGCTAAGAAGCGTAAGCCACTTCTTACTCGAAGAGATGCGCCTACTTCTGAAGCTACTACTACTACTACTACTCAACTCAACCCAACTTCTTCTCAAGAGCAAGAGACAGTTTTCGAGACTCCAAAGAAGACTTATAAAAACCCAACCACTTAAATTAACGACACTCAGCCTCGTGCGGCCACAAATCGTATTGCTGCTCTTGCTGACTCTCAGGAATCAGAATCCAAAGCCACAGAGGACCCAACCCGGCCCCTATTAAACGCCTTTTAGGCCTCAATGACTTCATTTCCACTTCTGCAAAAGCCGGAACACTTGTAAACATTGATAAAACTCCAAAAACACCAAAAAACTAGAAAACTCCTTAAATCTAAAAACCCTCACTCCTTCTCAAAGGACATCTACTTCCCGACGTACATAAGCCAGCACTCATTTGGCTCATCTCGAAGAGAGTCAAATCGCAGAACGTGGCCGACTATCGTCCTATTCTGTTGATCAACACATCCACCCGATTTCTTGCCTCGGTTTTTAATAACCGTTTATTAAAACATATTGATACCATCATTGGTTCCCATCAGACCAGCTTCATGCCGCGGCGTCAGATGGACAACCAGATCCTAAAACTTCGTACTATCATCCAAAATGTCTTAAAACGCCAAACGGATGACTCGTACGACTCTCTCATTCTCCTTGACTTTACAAATGCTTTCGATAACTTCTCGCATTCTTACCTCGAGAAGCTATTAACCCACATGAACGTGGGACAAGGTTTGACCCATGCCATCATGGAACTTACCTCCACGCAGACAGGCCAGATATATATAAATGAAATACTTGGGGATCCCCTTCCTTTAAGCAAAGGGACACGTCAGGGCAGTGCCATTCTGCCTCTCCTCTTCAATATCGCTCTTGAACCGTTCCTTTATGAACTCGAAAATCAGCTCGCAGGGATCTTTCTTCCCTTGAAATGCGGGGCCAAGCTCAACGCTAAATATTTTGCATTTGCAGACGACGTTACTATTTTCACTCTGACTAAGGAATACTTTGCTCGCATCAAACGGTTCATCGACTCCTTTACTAAAGCCTCCGGCTCCAAAGTAAGCGCCAAAAAATCCCAATTATATCACTTTGACAATCCATCCAAAATTGGAGAGGTTCAATCAATCCTTGATTTCCCACTAGGTGCCATCCAAACGGACAATTTTAAATATCCAGGCATCCCAACTTTATCTTTCAATTGGGCTACCTTTGCCCAAACGGCAAGACTCATGATAATCTTAAACACGGTTGCGTGCTTTCCGCTTTTCCTTAAAGCTCAAGGAATCAACCAATATTTCTATTCCAAAATCTATTTCCGGGACCTACATCACCCGATGAACCGGATCGAAATGTCTTTGATACAAAAGACAATTAAAGGTCTTTTACCAGACGTCCGTTACCCAACAGATTTTATTCTTCGTTCTTCCTGAGCTAAGTACGGAAGATGAGTGGCATCTTTCATGAAGATGGGAGAGGCAACATCATAGACACGATGGTAACCCGACTACTGACTTTCTGTATTGGACTAATTCTTGTCCCGTTATATCAATTGCCAATTGTGATGGAGTCCGGCGTTTAATCTTAAAGAAACTCAAATAGAAGAAACAAAAGGCATGTTACAGGACAACAAAGATTCGCCTAAATATTTGTTCCGCTTGCAACCACATGTTTTGACTTTCACCATTTTAGTTTCCCGTCTTTCGGCGAACTTTTTTATCTCTTCTGAAACTTAATTAGTCTCAATTGTGAAAAGTATTCTAACTATGAAAGAAATACATAAGCATGTAGAACTTATATAATTCATTTTATGTCTGACTTTTTTATAGCAAATAAACATTGTTCTCTAATACTTCAAAACGTAGACTAGATGAAATTATCGCGGATTATTAGTATTGGTAAACTCGTGTTAGCCTTATTGGCTTGGCAGGCATTTGCGCTAGGTTAAATATAACTTCTTATTGGTCGATTATTATTTTGCATGGAATATGCATGGATTATGCATTACACCACTCCTAAAATCCCGAGACAAAAAACTGACTGTTTCGGAAATTACTCCGATGCTCTGAAAAATAAATATTTATTCGTTATAGCTTATAAACAAGGAAATATCTACAATTATTCCGAGTTTTACACCTAGAATGCAGATCTTAACGACTCCATTGGCTTTACCTATCCGTGAGAACTCGCTGGCATATGCGCCAGTTTCGCAAATATACGTCAACAAAGGTTTCACTCAATGCGCATTCCAGATACTGCCTTAAAAATATCTTACCAACCATATTTTTAAGGCAAAATGATATTATAACATTAACTTCCCATTCCCAGTAATCTAAATTTTGTTGAGGAGTTTGGGCAGAAACTCTAGTTGATTATGGTATATAAGAATGATTATTCTACACTGTTTTTAAGAAGAGTCAAGTCAAGTATTTTATAATCTTGCAATTGCCTTGTACCCTTATTCTTGCGAAGTCAGAATGGTTTTGGCAATTTTGGGAGTGATCACTCTGGTATTAGCTATTTACGGATTTTCTCTCTTTTCAAAACCCACAAGTCACAAACCAATATATATATTAGAGTTGAACTCCTTTGTATCTACGTTTGAAGAAGCGAATAAAACAGATATAGGTGAAAAGTACGAAATAGTGGTCGCAGTGTTAGACTCGTATACCACCAACCAGTCAATAATATATGGTGTAATATTTGACAATGAAAATTCAAAGGAGTTTGTGGTATCTAGCTTACTTGAAACGATAGAAAAGACCAGGAAACTATACAGTGATAGGACACCACTCTATTTAAGCAGTCTGGAATTGGGCAATAAGGTAAGAGAGGGGCCCGTGCATGGTTCAAAGAAATTGACTACACTTCCTATGAGGAGTGTGAAAACAATCACAAGGATTGGAACTGACACACTTCGGTTAATTTGGGATATAATATTATCTATTATGGACCATCCACTTACAGATATTATATTTGGTCCTCCAATCCGGAATTTATTGTGTTTTGAAATGGGCAGATTTGTCCCAAAGGGATCTACTCCCAGTGAGAGCAGAGGTAGTGCCACCGGAACTGCTGGTGTTGTAGGGTATCAGTGTAATCATGGGACTGCTTTTCCCTTGATAGAACAGGGCTTTAAATGGGTTGATAAGCACATAGATGATCACCAACATGACATTGCAGCAGTTTTTTCCTATGTTGGGTCATGGAGTTTGTGCATGAGAGTAGGAAAGAGGAGAAACTCAATAGTAGATCCCCGTTCGGACGAAATAAGCTTCCCTAAAGGATTTTTGGATAGTGCCTACGGGAGTCGGACATCGCACTCTACCAAAAGAATGGCACCAATTCCATACGTTCCTTTTGATAAAAATGCTCGAGCTAATAGCACCGAATCACTTGGTAATGTAAGCAGAATTGGAACCTTAGGTCATGATGAGCTTTAGTTCTAGCCAGTTCTCATTACCAGAGTTAATTTAGCTACAAGTAACGTCTAGTGCTGGTGGATATTTCTGGACTAAGAAACATTCGGGTTTTGAACAATCCATTTTACGATGTCTCTAAATTTATAAGAAAGGGGTTGGTTTCATTGATTACAGCTTTCACCCAAACTACATGTTTAAGTTTCAAAAAGAAAAGTACATTTACGTTCTATACACTTAAATTATTAGTACAAGTATAACTATGACTTGATTTTCAATAGAATTGGCTTAAGCATTCCAATTTCAATAAAATATTTCTGAAAGTAAACAATATTCGTCCTTGTTGAAAATAAGACATGTTTAGTGGACTGTAACATTTATGGCCGCAAAGGGGAATAATACTTTGCGGACCACCGTAATATGAATAGTGGAAATTGAAATAGGGAAGTATCGAGCAGGTTCCCTGTTGAAGTTCTTAGTGAAAGAATTCACCGAATGTTGAATTCTATGACGAATGTGATCTCTCCCAGCATAAAATTTCCAGACCCTAGATTTCCTCTTTTCACTCTACTTTACAACAAGTTCCAGAATTGCTCAATTGGAATAAGTTCCGAGGAACAAGGAGGTAAATAGAATATCTTGTTTTTCAATTATTCTACGAACTTCAATTGTGAACAGATGTGTTGACCGTAATGAAATACGATATTTGAATATCTATCAATTGCCTTATAACAGATAACAAAAATAGTATAACAGTTTGTAATGGACACTGACCGTCACTTGGTGGAAAGAGTGGAAAGAGAGCTTCCATTCTCCAATTTTACTTTTCTATCCGGGAAACTTGGTACTGGAAGATCTCATTACACTAGTTCAATATAGAATATTGCACCTACATTTGAACACAAACGAATAACAGTCCCATACAAAGTATGAATATATTCTTAGTTTTTGTGAATACGGTGCTTTCAACTTTTATTCAAACCAGTTATTCAAACCAGTGACGGGAAATTGTTCAACCAATGTGTTGGTTACCCTAATGACCGGAAATGATGATACTACTTGCACTATGTGCTACATACTATATACATACTACACTATCCTTCCGGATGGTACATTTGTCAATTTAACCAAACATACACATAGTACATACTATGCAATACTATACACTTCATTAATATTCACACAGTATATATACACACATACATACTATACTATACACTTACTAGATACATACTACTTACTATTCACACACACACACTATACATCGCTACATACTACATATACACTTACTATTTTCTATGCTATTATATATTCACTTACTATTACTATACACTTACAATACACTAGACACTTACAATACACTATACACTTACTATACACTTATACACTTACTATACACTTACTATACACTTATACACCACTTACTACTTACTATACCCACACTATACACCTACTCACATCGCCATACAAATATGTCTCTCATTTACCATGCGACACTCTTCCCCCCACACATCTGCTCCCCCACGCGATAAAACGCTTGGTGCGACACGCGACACGCCAAATCTTTTTTGTTGATTTATGAAATTCCAAAACAGTCGAGTTTTAGTCCGAACAGAGGTGGTAATACATCGAAGTACGAGCAAGCCCGTGTGTTTGGACCGACTTTTGGGAGTGAAGTTGCCAATTACAGAAGTATTCCGTTTCTACTGCGTTTTTCCAGTCAATTTTCTCTTAATATCCAGCCTTTAATACGAGCTTTGTGGGTTGTTGTGAAGTGTCATTAGAATCCATCTGGCGGTTCAGCAGCCAGTTCATTACAATCGGCCAAGAATACCCACTCACTCAAAAGCACATCACCAGCCATGTATATAACCCCGAGTCACTACTCGGAGGTTTTCCAGGACATCAAGAGGACGTCGCTCTCACATTCAACTTGTAAGCTAGTACTCTTCGTGTCGTGCTTGAACATCGACTCACTCTGTGCAGCCAAAGTGCTAAGCTTGTTGCTCAGAAAGGAGTTGATTCAGTACCAGCTCATCCCAGTGGTAGGATACACCGACTTGAAGATTCATTACTCGAATCTCGATGAAGAAGTGACAAACGTAATACTCGTAGGATGCGGTGCTATGTTGGACTTGGAGTCCTTCTTCGAGATCAACGCCGAAGAACTCGCCTATGAGCTCAACGATAATGGCAGAAGCTCCAATGAAGACTCACTAAATTTAAATGATGATTTGAGGCCAGACAAAAAAGTGGGCTGGAAAAGAAAGATATATGTCATAGATGGTCATAGACCATGGAACTTGGACAACGTCTTCGGATCGTCCGTTGTAGTATGCTTGGACGATGGTTTCATAGACGCTAACTTGATAGAAGAAAAATCAGCATATAACATCCTAGTGGAAGAGAATGAGGATGAAGATGACGACGAAGAAGACGAGGAAAACAACAGTTCTTCAGAGAATGACGATTTCGATGAAGAGGAGATGACAGAAGAAGATGAGGAAGACGATGACGAGATAATAATCGGATCTCAGGACTCAGAGGATACTGTCTCTCGAAAACGAAAAAAGCAGGAAAGGAGATTGAAGAGATTGAAGAAACAACGTCGAATCGAAAAGTCCAAATACGAAGATACCATCCAAACCTACTATAACCAAGGAACAACCATAATGACTGCTACTTCTACAACCATCTACGGTGTTTTGGCAGCTATTGGTGAGACCAGTATAGAGAATCTTTGGTTGGCAGTGATAGGAACGTCTTCGCTTGATAACCAGTATCCAGAAGTTTATGACAAGCTCCAGCCTCTTCTCAAGGATGAAGTATTAAGATTGAACCCTTCCAACCATTCCATTAGTAACAATAATATTAACGAGAAGACGGCAGATTCAACGTCACTTAGTATTGAAAGGGACTACCACTTATTCCTTTTGCGTCATTGGACGCTTTATGACTCCTTCTTCTACTCCAGTCATGTAAACTCCAAATTAAACTTATGGAGAGAAGATGGCCGTAAAAAGCTCCACAAACTTTTCGCCAAAATGGGTGTTTCGCTAGCAGTTGCACAACAGAAATGGCTCTATATGGACACTACTGTCAAGAGACAACTTCCATTCATATTTAATAAGTATTTACCAACGTACGGTCTTGAGGGTATCGTTCGAGAAGGCTTCATCAGAACATTCGGTTATACTGGACAATTATCAGCAATGGAATGTGTAGAATCGTTGACAGCACTTCTTGAATCAGATAAGAGATTGCTCAATGGAGACCGCGAGAGCACTCCAAATAATGAAAGCGACGATGACGATTCTCAGGATGAGGAAGAGAGAATACTGGAAAAAATAGACCGTAAGGAGAAGTCGTGGATCAACAACTTCTGGTCCTCTTGGGATGCTTTAAATATGAACCCAAACACTGTAAGTACCAATAAGACCATTAATTCCAATTTCAAAAAGTCAAAGGGGTTTGACTTGCTCATGCAGGGATTGGAACAAGCCAAGAAGATCCAGCAAATCATTTTCAGAACTGGAATGTCCTTGTTAGAAAGAAAGCTTATCAAGAATTTAAGACTATACCGGTTATGCGTTCTTAACGATGGTTCTATTCCTGACTTGGTCATCTTCAATAACCCTTTAATGTTATCAAAGCTCGGTTCTTGGTTACTTGAGAATATCACAGAGTTATACATCATGAACTCTAACCAGTCTTTAAAGCCATTAGTTGTTGCCAGTTTAGATGTCGCAAGTGACACCTATCTCGTAATTGGTATGGCCCCCAAATACCCTAGAGGCATGGATAATTCAACTAAGGCAAGGTTAGCTCAAGAAGGCAAAGAAGAGAATGGCCAAGAATCCTCCTCCACTCTTACGACTCGTTTGAATACGTTTAGTGTAGCATTCCAGCAGTTAGCCAATACTTCAGGAGCAAAGATCAGAATTGATAGTTTCGATAGCTCAGTCATTGAAATCAGAAAGGATGACCTTCCTCCATTCCTTGAAAGGTTAACGTTAAGCGGTTTAATTTAGCATTGTATTATAATATATAACTTTTGCATTCGAACTTTTGGGAGAATCTGTTCTTAGATAATCTGCATTAAAATCCATTGTAAATGATGATTTTCGCCATCGATTCCATTAATCATATCATCTAGTGTAATATATATACCTTTTGCATTTACGAGTTCACCTTGGATATAGAATATAACTGCATATTCCATGAAATCTATGAAATCTATGTACAACAACTGGTTGGAACCTTCGAATTTTACAAAGGCAAAAACACAACTGTTACCGTCTTTCCCATTAGAATTTACTCAATCCTTATCCCATTCAATATCTCTTCAATTCCATACTATTCTATCATCCTTCTTTCCTTATCAGTTTGCACCCATTTAATGGTCGTGCCTATACTGAAAAAATGTTATGTAATCTATTACATAACACATATATCCTATCTTATCAAGACTCTTTGTTAACGACAGTTGACTGTTATGATTGCTCTGCTATCATCCCATAAAATGACGGAATATGTGGTAATTGGGTACGTAATTGTAGATTACATGATCTTTTCAGACCGAAACTGACCTTTTCTCTTCAAAGTTCCGGTGTAATTGGACTTTATACCACCTTTTTGCTACTTGAAAAGGGCATAGATCCAGCTGCTATCTCGGTAGTTGCGGAGTATCATCCAGGAGACCAGTCAATTAACTATGCTTCGCCTTATGCTGGAGCGTATTTCTCTGCCTGTATTGGTGAGCTGCTTCTTAAGTACAGTAAGTTTACCTATGAGAATATCCATCGAGTACAACAAAGGTTGGGCACAGAGTCTGGGGTAGACTCCGTTCCATCAACCGAGTACTTGGATGAGCGTCCTTCCGATCACTATTTGAAGACTATACGCGAATTCCTCGAGGATTTCGAGGTTATCAATGATCCTGAGGTGGAAGACGCCAAAATTGGAGTTAAATACAAGGCTTGGGTGTTCAATAGTCCTCTTTTTATAGGTAACTTGAAGGTTTACTTGGAGAAGGCTGGTGTAAGATTTGAGAGAAGGAAGTTGGCTCATATCAAGCAAGCGTTTGCCAAAAGTACCAAGGTTGTGTTCAATTGTTCAGGAAATGGATCAATTACAATGGGTGGTGTTGAAGATCCAAAGTGCTATCCTACAAGAGGACAAGTTGTTGTGGTAGGTGCTCCACATGTTAATGAATGTGTCTCTATGTGGGGCGATGATTCCACGTATATCATTAAACGGCCTCATTCCAAGACAGATGAAGTGATTCTTGGAGGATTCTACCAGGAAAAGAACTCCGATGCCAATACATATGGCTTTGAAACAGAAGATATCCTTCGAAGAACCACAAAGTTGTTTCCAAGTCTCTTGGAATCAAATCCGCATGGAAACTCCTTAGATGATTTGAGAATCTTACGAGTAGTAGCAGGTGCTAGACCCTCGAGAGCAGGAGGTCCTCGCATCGAATTGGAGAAGTCTGAATATGGTATGGTCATTCACAACTACGGAGCAGGCGGTTGTGGTTATCTCTGTGGACTTGGAATGAGTAACGAGGCAGTGGAGCTATTAGGTAAGATTAATGAGTGAAGTAGATTATATTGCTGTAAGTGGGATAGTAGTATTATAGGTCTTTTGCAGCCTCATCAGAGCTTTGTGGAATCTTACATAGTATGTAAACTGGGGGGAGACTGTCGACAATGAACATTAGTGTCTATTAAAGACTTTGCTCTTCTATTTGAGAGGAAATCTCTTATGAAAACAGTTATATTTCATATAAGATACTATCTGAAGTATGTAACGAAGAGAGTTCTACAATTCCGCTACTCGTTTATTCAACCAATGGTCTTTCTACTTTAATAGTACTACAACTTCTACATTTATATCATTAAATACTTATATGATAAATATCTCTATAAAAAGACTCAAAGAAAAGACCACCCTAGGAAGTAAAGAAGCATATTTCAATGGTACGGCTACTATGGCCTTCCATGAACTGAAAAAGAATGAAAACTCTGGCTTTAATAGGCCTAAGATAGATACAAAATAATCTAGAAAAGTCTAGACTAAAATAGAGCCTATAACTCTGGAATAACCTAGACACTAGAAACAACGACTAGATCATTTAGAACCATCTAGAACATAGCGCTGAAGGCCATGGAGAATAACGACATCAACATAGCACTGAGTGCGTTTTCAGAGTTGATCAAACCATTTGATCCACTGCTCTTCTTCGAAGAAGAAGACGAGGCTGGGGCTACAGAAGACAAGTTGTCGGTGACTTCAGCTCCAGCTTCTTTGATCCAACCAGACAAATCTGATGCAGAAATGGAGGAGTTGAAGTCAGTAGAGTTCAGCATGAAGACAACAGCCTTTCCATTGGCATCGAAAGCTACACCACCACGCATGACTCCGGTGGTATCTCTTAACATGTGACCGTAAGCAGCAAGACCGCTTTCGATGTCATCAGTTCCTTGGTAGTCATGGACCGTGGAGTAGAGATGAGTGGATTCGGTGCTGTTCATGACCTCAAAGATGTCAAACTCACCACAACCCGATCTCCAACAAGAGCAATTAGCATTGAGTGAATACTGGGCTGTTCTAGGGATATGGGCATTCAATAACCAAATAGCTGGCATATCCCAGTTGGCTACAGAGTCCTTAGAGCCACTGGTAGCTGATGGCATAGTGAATTCAAACAAGAACATCTTAATTGTTCCATCGAATCCCTGGTAAGCTGGAATACCGTCTCTGTAGACTCCACAATCGTTATTGGTGCCAGAAGCCTCACAAGTCAAGTTGGAGAAAATGACAAACTCATCATTGGAGTTAAGAACGGTTCCTTCTGCCAAGACAGTTGCAGAATCAGCAGCTGAAAGACCATCAGAATCGGCAAACGTCAAGGCCTTGCCAAGACAAGTGGAGTTCTTACCAGCAGCTGTCAAGAAAGTGACATTCTCGGCGGTTCCGGAAGAAGCCTCGAAGAATGCCAATCTTTCCCAAGCCGAGGAGTTGGAAGCTCCATGGACGAAGTCAGGAGATGTGTAGAAAGCGAACGAGTTCAACTGTAATGGACCTCTGAAGTGGACTGAAACTGCTTCGTTCAATGGAGCGTTTGCACCCGAGAAGCTCACGGTATCGGTGCTTAGCACACAAGAACAGTCGTCTTCATAGATATTGCTGAACGACTCGACATTTCTGTATGTGCCGCTGAAGCCCAAGTTGTCGAAGGCAATGACATCGATCTGCTTGGAATTGGAGGTTGCTGTGGATGAAGATGACGAAACAGACTCCGAGCCGGAGCCTGCTCTCTTAACGGGAGTAGCCTTGGTAGAGACGGCAGCTGCATAGAAGGCCACCACGGAGGCTAGCGAGCGAGAGAACTTCATGATACAATACGAGGGGAAGGCCGTTAGCGAATGGTGAAGCTAGTTTGAGAAACAACGAGTTCGAACCTAATGATATATCAACTACAATCAATAAGAAATTAACAGATCAGAAATGGTTGTCCTGAAAAATTGCGTGCTTATGCAGATGGCCTAAGATATATATAGAAGCAGGGAAAGTTGATTCAACGGTCCGAGGGGGCTGTACAGAAATAGAAAAAAAATCAGAGAGAAAGCCGACGGGGCTAGAGATGCAAGACCCAGTTGGAACGGGCGAAATATTGTATTTTTAGACCGAATCAGAGGTAGATGAGCTGTTTGCTGTTGTTATGTACAGAGGGAATAAGAGGGGGGCTGATGAGGGTATTACGGGATAGCGGGGGTGTGATATAACGATACAAGAAAGTAGAGTTTATGGGGATTCATGAGTGGGGTGATAAACGATATTGATGTGAGGTCATAGAAGCGGGATTAAAGGTTGGTGTAGACTGTAGGAAGCGGGCTCGTAAATTGTGACGTTATGCTAAAAACATGGAAGTATGCTATATATGGAGCATTCGTGGACTTTTAGTAAGGAAAGTGAGCAGAGATAGCGAGATGAATGCTAAATTATGATTGTTTTGGAATTTCCGCATTCGTCGATCCTTCCGAGGGAATACTCGTGAATAGAACAATGCGTGAAAGCGTCTGTTAACAAAACTCAAACAGTGCTATTGCAGGGCTATTGCAGAAGGGGGCGCGGTAAGGACATGGAAACTCCTAAAACGCTATTCCTATGGTTATGTACATCCTTCGGCAAGAGACTGTGCTATACTGTGCCTACTGCTGTGCCTTACGCACATGGCCCGCACCGAAGTTCTCTCTCCTTAATTCGTTTACCACAAAATGGTAACTAAGCCTTATTCTATGTAGGGAGAACTCGGGAGATGTACGCCATTAGAAATTAGTAGCGCTAACTACTGGGGAAAATCTGCAAATCGGAAGAGAGATAGCTATATAGTCGATATCACGGCGCTGTTGACTCTTTCGATAGGCGTCAACGAGATAGTATGTGTTCAACAAACAGAAGCCCCGATCATATTCAAGGCGAATTCGTGACTTTCTAAGAAAGTCAAACTCCAATTACGTCACAAAGTCAATGGCTGTAGTTGAATACTTACATAATGAAATTCACGTGACTTTTACCTATTATAATATACAGTCATGAACATAAGAACTTGTTGCGCAAAATGCTGCTTTGCAGTGAAGTGATACGTCCCGACAATGACCTAAGAAGTTCTTGTTACCACTCTATAAAATTCACTAGGCTCCCAACCTCCTATCGTCCTTCAAATCTATTAGTCTTGATTATAGCAGATAACGTCAAGTATCCGTACGAATCACTTATGAAAAGGCCTGCACTTGCATCCTTGTAAGATACAACTTTCGTGACGGAAGATTGTAAGGCTTGAATGGGTACTCCTGTGAAGATACAAGATAGAGCAAGAAAAACTAGATACTAATGTGCTCATTTCAATTTGCATGCTGCACCACCGTGTTCAGCTCTCCCATAATAACAACAACCTTGCCTCCAAATTTTTATACGCACCTTTATTCAGACATCAATTTACTTATCGGCATCAGTCCAAAATTGAAGCGATCACAAAAGCAAATGTTCCCCGTTAGGTACAAATTAGTGTGGAAGCTGGTACAAAATTAAAAATTGATATAGCTACAGTGGAAGATTCTGTTAACTCATCTAAACGACCCTTCGAGATAAATATAGAACATTTCGACCTGAAGTAACCAATAGAGTGCTAACAAGCCATCCAAATGATGGAGTGACGGCTCTGAACAAACACGTACGAGTCCTATAATGACAAATACATCACTTTGCTGTATTAATGGTTTTATATTTAAGATCTATTTGTATTTCAAGTTTTAAATGATGCAACAATATTAATTCTTAATGGTGCTTCTTACACTGCTTTTTTTGTTTTTTAAGTAAGTATTTGTTTCATTTATAAACCTGCATTTATGTAGTCTAACCAAGAATCAGTTACTTCAAGTTTTTCATAATATTTATAAACTTAATCTAATAACTTCAAAATTTGGACATTTTCTCATTGAAAATATAAAATCAAATCCGTTTTACATTTTTCTCCGCATTATATATTTTGTTTAAAATAAAAATGAAATCGTTTTTTGCATGATAAATATTTGATCAGAATTACTTCTTCCTCATTACGCATTCTTATAATTCCTCATTATGTTATTAATTTGTTATTATAATTCTGCTAGAAAGATTATCATTCATCCTCTCGAAATATTTAAACCAAAATAACATAGAAGATAATCTGTTTAAACAATATTAAATTCTAATCTATTTTTTCTAAAAATGTATCAATCGATTTGGCTATAACAATAACTTATTGAATGGTAATTCAATTCTATAATCTTTCCTTTGAAATAATTTTCCTTTCTTGCTTTTGTATACCATATAACATAATTCAAGATTAATTTTACCTGTAAATATAATACTAGATATGTGTCTCGAAGACTATACCCTCATTCATGACATTAAACATACTTTCAAGAGTTTTCTTCATTTACACACAAATACACACGTACAAGAATTTAAGCAATACGACAGACTGATTACAAACAAAACAACATTGCTTATAATTTGTTCATTCATCGAACAAAATATATTAAAAGATATACAACTTCAATCGCATAATTGAAAGACCAATTCATCCCTTATTTCGTGTTTGTGCACATTCCTTCATCTCGCTCGTCAACTCATGAAAACTTTTTCACTCTGCCATAAATACTCTTGGTCGTCCACTATTTTGTACTTTTCTCTCACCTCTTTATTTCCAACATTTGTACTATATTGGTCTATATTTAACCGTTTTT
>JANIVO010000023.1:20000-273879 GCA_030555905.1 Scheffersomyces cryptocercus
AGCACGACGGAGTTTCACAAGATTTCCCAGACCTCTCGGCCAAGGTATAAACTCGCTGGCTCCGTCAGTGTAGCGCGCGTGCGGCCCAGAACGTCTAAGGGCATCACAGACCTGTTATTGCCTCAAACTTCCATCGACTTGAAATCGATAGTCCCTCTAAGAAGTGACTATACCAGCAAAAGCTAGCAGCACTATTTAGTAGGTTAAGGTCTCGTTCGTTATCGCAATTAAGCAGACAAATCACTCCACCAACTAAGAACGGCCATGCACCACCACCCACAAAATCAAGAAAGAGCTCTCAATCTGTCAATCCTTATTGTGTCTGGACCTGGTGAGTTTCCCCGTGTTGAGTCAAATTAAGCCGCAGGCTCCACTCCTGGTGGTGCCCTTCCGTCAATTCCTTTAAGTTTCAGCCTTGCGACCATACTCCCCCCAGAACCCAAAGACTTTGATTTCTCGTAAGGTGCCGAGTGCGTCAAAAAAAGAACACCACCCGATCCCTAGTCGGCATAGTTTATGGTTAAGACTACGACGGTATCTGATCATCTTCGATCCCCTAACTTTCGTTCTTGATTAATGAAAACGTCCTTGGCAAATGCTTTCGCAGTAGTTAGTCTTCAGTAAATCCAAGAATTTCACCTCTGACAACTGAATACTGATGCCCCCGACCGTTCCTATTAATCATTACGATGGTCCTAGAAACCAACAAAATAGAACCATAACGTCCTATTCTATTATTCCATGCTAATATATTCGAGCAAAGGCCTGCTTTGAACACTCTAATTTTTTCAAAGTAAAAGTCCTGGTTCGCCAACTCCCAAAAAGGAAGAAGGTTAGCCAGAAGGAAAGGCTCGGTTAGGTCCAGTACACACCAAAAAGGTGGACCGGCTAACCAAGCCCAAGGTTCAACTACGAGCTTTTTAACTGCAACAACTTTAATATACGCTTTTGGAGCTGGAATTACCGCGGCTGCTGGCACCAGACTTGCCCTCCAATTGTTCCTCGTTAAGGTATTTACATTGTACTCATTCCAATTATAAGACCCAAAAGGGCCCTATATCGTTATTTATTGTCACTACCTCCCCGTGTCGGGATTGGGTAATTTGCGCGCCTGCTGCCTTCCTTGGATGTGGTAGCCGTTTCTCAGGCTCCCTCTCCGGAATCGAACCCTTATTCCCCGTTACCCGTTGAAACCATGGTAGGCCACTATCCTACCATCGAAAGTTGATAGGGCAGAAATTTGAATGAACCATCGCCGGCACAAGGCCATGCGATTCGAAAAGTTATTATGAATCATCAAAGAGCCCGAAGGCATTGATTTTTTATCTAATAAATACATCCCTTCCAAACAGTCGGGATTTTAAGCATGTATTAGCTCTAGAATTACCACGGTTATCCAAGTAGTAAGTTACTATCAAATAAACGATAACTGATTTAATGAGCCATTCGCAGTTTCACTGTATAAATTGCTTATACTTAGACATGCATGGCTTAATCTTTGAGACAAGCATATGACTACTGGCAGGATCAACCAGATAACTATCTTAAAGACTCCGAAGAGTCTCGTAGTCGGTCCAAGAGCTCAGAGAGCTCCTGTCTCAACACTAAGTTATTCTAAATTGACAACTGAAACAAGTTCAGTCGGTAGTGTTTCGAAGTCGCAGAGTTTGACGTCTGCAAAATTTTCGCACTACATCCAAATAGCCCTCTTTGAATTCCCCTGGTATGATGTCCGCTAAACACTGCAGTTTGTTACAACTACAGGTTTAGCATAACCAACCATGGAGGAGGTTACACTTGGCAAAATCACAGAACTTAATCCGGCTATTTGCCAAGGCAGACCCCCAAGTAAGTTTTAGATGAACATTTGCTATAAGCTAATAATCCACTAAATCCTTCAGTGCTCATACACAGAATCGTTAGATATCTAGTATGAGACTGTTCAGGTTTTCTTGCACAAGGCAAGATCACCCATGTTGTCATAGCGTAAAAAGCAATGTCAAACTTACGTTCACCATTAAACTCTCTCCACTTAACAACGAGGCCATATAAACAACTTTACTTCAACTCAAGACGTTGTCTTCAATTGTTTCACATTGTTTCATGCTTTCGCATATTATTCCGTCGAGGCTGCTCATGCTATCCTACTCTTCATATATCTCACTTTGCTCATTCGTTTTCTCACAATTTATTTTCTCTTTATATGTATATGTCTCCAAAAAGACGCTCGCTTCGCACATCTCCCAGTATGAAACAATAGTTGCAATTTCTTACATGTCTCATCCCACAAAATAAAATTTTCTCAACCTCAGATGGTCGCAAATCGCCTTTTTCGCTCTTTCCCATACACCTTTTTTTGGCACGCGCACGCACCCTTCCTATTCTCTATACCTGTTCCCACTACTCTCTCCGTCAACGCCCAGACGTCCATACTAGGCACTCTTCCTGACTATCCTTCAACTCACACATCTACTCATACTCCACACCATACTTTTGCTTCCCCCCTTTTTGCACCCATTCATTCAAGTTATATGCCAGTGTCTCCAACACCCACCGTAAGCCCAGACACTTACCCTTCATTATTGCACATTTTGATCTCAACTGCTCGTCAAGTTGCTCCCCGTTCATCTTCATCTCTTACACTCCTCTCCACCTCTTGAAAGAAAAGCACCATTCTTTCTGTGTATCCTAGCTTACATCCTTATGTCTCACCTTTTTCATAATCGACACGATTTTCGTGTTCATGCACATCTGTTATTGTTTATGCTCACTTATTTCGTGTTTGTGCACATTCCTTCATCTCGCTCGTCAACTCATGAAAACTTTTTCACTCTGCCATAAATACTCTTGGTCGTCCACTATTTTGTACTTTTCTCTCACCTCTTTATTTCCAACATTTGTACTATATTGGTCTATATTTAACCGTTTTTCAGAATCATATACCGTCTCTTCCGACCTGCTGTAAATTTCTCCCACTTGTCTCTTGTAGTTTTCTGTAGGACTATGTAGTATCCCTGCTGTATTCTAAAAACGCAATTCCCAAGTAAATGTGGTATACTTTCATGTTTAGAAGGCCCTAAAAAATTGAAAATCCCCCCCGCTTCTATATATCCCACTTGAATCTTATGTATTTCGGTTGCGGCCATATCTAGCAGAAAGCACCGTTTCCCGTCCGATCAACTGTAGTTAAGCTGCTAAGAGCGAGACCGAGTAGTGTAGTGGGAGACCATACGCGAAACTCTCGTGCTGCAATCTTTTTTTGGTTTTTTCACATAGTTAACAGATCACGTGACCAGCTCTCTTCGCACTGTCTTTTCGACTCTCATCTTTCTGGAAATACTTCGTAGAAGTCAATATTTCGTTTCTTTCTCCGACTAATAAGTAGTTCAATGGAAGAAACAGCAATTTTGGTAGAAGCATTCTCGATTATAGCATTTCAAAGTTGCTTATTCTTAGTTTGATATTTTTTTGTTTTTTGGTTAAATAGTTTATAATTACCAATTAGATACTAAAAAGTACGTTGTATTTAATTTTGCAATAATAAACCCTAAGTTGAATTTAAAGAAGAGAGAAGAAGGCAAGATAAATTGAATAAATACAAATATTGGATATATAGCGAATCAAAGTCAAGGTAAAATAACAAAATGTACAAAACTTGATCTTTTCTAGTAACAGTATTTGCTGCTAACACCTGGCGTACTGTTGGATTACTTAATCCAGTTCCATTTACAATCTAAGTGATACAGTATCTACTGCAGGTACTTTAACTCTATACGTACTTCAATAAGTTGTCACTCACTAGTGGTCAAAGGCGTGTTACCTTTGAATTCGGCTAGGAATTGAAGGTATTCATCTACATTATTATAGGGATTCGAAGAAGAAATCTCCCTGTCTAATTTCATATGATTATGAAAATATTTCTCAACTGTTAACGGAATTAACCCTGTCACGACCTAATAGGGCTTTGCCTATTTTATTAAATTGAGAGTATCTTTAATAATATAATTCAACAATGATACCACAATACTGAGTGCTATCCTTTTGACTATAGGAGATGATTACCTTGAGTAGTTGAATTCGCATAAACTCTAAAAATAATCTAAAATATTTTATTGATATGTAGTTTACGCCCATAATAATGTAAGTATCTTCCATCCACGTAATTTTTCCAAAGGAGGCTCAGGATTTTCTTCAACGTCTCTGAATAATGTCTGCAAATCGACTTCCGAGGAGTGGATAAACTTTGTCCTTTTGAATACTTTCCAGAATGCACCAAATACAATGAAAAGAGGAATAACAAAATAAGAACTGAAGAAAGAAGAAGTATCCCAGCTGTTGTTCAAAAAGTTGGAAAAGCCGGCTGTAATAAAAATTGCAAACATGACAATTAGTGAAATCCAAGCAGCCTGTGGTGCAAATCTTACTTTGAATGGTAATTGGTCTCTTGAATAACCTTGAACCTTCAAAGCACGGGTCATGGCAATGTGGTTTACTGAAATGGACATCCAGCCTACTAATAAGTTTGAGGAAGTGATAGATTGAAACCAATCAAAAACAGTCGATGAGGAACTTGAGCAAGACATGTAAGCTAGTGGGATAAATGCAGCACAGAATGTCAAACCCCAATAAGGTAACCCTCTTTTGTTTGTTGTTAAGAAGATTTTTGGTGCTTGGCCCTTAGCGGCTAGAGCAAATAAGTTTCTAGAACCTTGAACTAAACCCAAATTAGCAGCCGAAAAAGCTGACGTAAGGACGACAGCGTTAATAATATCAGGTAGAACCTTAATACCAGCACTTTCAATTGCTATAACCCAAGGAGATCCCGTGGCATTTCCTGTGGGCGACACAATCCTGGGATCTTTTGATGAAAGAATCATAGACAAGATAACAACAGCAATAAAGTATAGCGCAAACGTTCTGTAGATGATACGCTTTGCTGCAGTGTATATACTTGTTCTAGGGTTGATACTTTCTCCAGCAAAGAAACTAATCGAACTAACACCACCGAAAGAGTAGCAAGCAGAGTTAAGTGCTTTCACCAATGCAAGAAATCTTCCTAGAGATCCAATAGTAAAATATTCATTCCATGGACTTTCCTTCCAATATCTGAAGCCTAATCTTTCTTGAGACTTGACTCCTCCCAAATCAATGATCAATCCCACTAAGAATAATCCAAGAATAAGAAGAATTTTAATGATACCAAAGCAAAATTCCAATTCACCATAGAAGCCAATCTTATAGGAATTTGTAGCTACTATAATGACTCCAAACACAGTAATCCAAACTGCGGGATTTACTTCAGTCCAATATGTCATAACGACAGCCGTAGCAGCCAACTCTGAAGGAATAACACTGTTATAAACATTAATCCAACCAAGGGCAAAGCCCACAGATTCATCAATGAAGTGACTAGCATGTCTAATGTTTGACCCAGTTACTGGCATCAAAGTAGAGATTTCGGCATTAGCCATCTGATTCAATCCAACAAGGATTCCAATAATGAGATAACTGACAACAAATCCTACGTTACCACTATATGGTGTTAGTATGATATGATGGAAAGGAAAAATAGCATGGGAGTTTAACTTACACTAGTGCTAGACCTCTACCACTTGAAAGAAATAAACCAGTACCAAAAATTCCAACTAAAGCAAGCATTTGGATATGCCTCTGCTTCAACCCCCTAGCTAGGGCCTTCTCTTGGTCGAAGACCTTATGAGTGTAATCCAACTCTTCATCTAGAGAGTGAACTTCCAGGTGAACATATCCTTTTTTATCTAAGTCGCTTCCATTGTTTGATTGATGCACTTGATGCTCCCCGACCGTAATTTCTTCCAAGCTGTTATCTTTAGTGTCAACCATCTTGTTGCTTAGGGTTTGAAAATTGAAACCTGAGTCAAGGCTAGTTTCTTCTTTATATATTGCGTCTGGGCGCAAAATTATATCTGTTTAGGAAAAGAGCGGAACACAGCAAACTGTGTCAATACTGCACGACTACAAGTCAATTTTATTTTTTCGCAATTTTTCGCAATCAACGTCATTGCCACAATTGGGGTTAATTCTTATCCTAGGGGTGGTTGATAGATTCAAAGAAGGCGTTTCCCCTCCGATAACTGATCCAATAGGTCACTACGCATATTATGTTGTGATTCACAAACAAAAATATATAGGTTATATTAATGAGAAATATGCGCCTACGCTAACGTAATTTATTTTGAACAGAACTACTAAAAATTTTACGACCGTTCACAAGTTGTGGCTGATAAGGTATATGATATATAACAGTGTATCCAGTACGATACCTTCTGGATACACCCCAGAATCAATCAGTTACCCGCTTAAATAATCCCTCTTTTCTCTGTCGATCTGGGATTCTTAAATTCTTGAACAAAGCTATTGTAAAGGTAAAGTAGTTCAGAACATATGACTACATTATGAGATCCATCAGGGAAAGAGTTAAAAACGAGAAAGCTGAGGCTCAAATAAACTGGATGTATATATCCAGAATAGGAACCAAATTCCGAACCTGTCTTAGAATAGCCTATTCCTAATAATACATCTCTCCGCAACTTACGAACTTGTGGATCCTCAATAATAATGGCTCTTTTAGTTCAATTTAAGTTCTGTGTGTAATTTAGTTAATCAAGTCCACGATTGCAGGGATCACCTATATGCCGACAAACGCCAAGGAGCGAAAACTAACGGGCCTGAAAATGTGGTGTTTTCTTGGAACAAAGGCTACGGCGATCAAAATAAATCACGTGTATTGATTAATAAGACGGTCCATATCACTTCTTACCTAGATCGGACTATAACTACGACCACAATAATGTGATGATCTTCCACCCACGTACCTTTTCAAGCGGAGGTTCAGGGTTATCTTCCACGTCCTGGAATAAAGTGTACAAATCCACTTCAGACGACGTAATGAACTTTGTTTTCTTAAATAGTTTCCAGAACAAAGACAATACGATGAAAAGAGGAAGTACAAAGTACGAACTGAAGAATGAGGATGTGTCCCAATTGTTGTGCAAGAAATTTGAAAAACCTGCTGTAATGAAAATCAAAAAGAATGCAACCAAAGTGAACCATGCAGCTTGAGGTGCGAACCTGATTTTGAACGGCAATCTATCTCTTGAATAACCCTGGACCTTCATTGCCCTGGTCATTGCAATATGATTAACAGAAATGGACATCCACCCTATGAGCAAATTTGACGATGTTATAGTTTGGAACCAATCGAATACTGTTGAAGAAGAGCTTGAACAAGACATGTAAGATAAGGGGATAAAAGCAGCAGAAAATATCAAACCCCAATATGGCAAACCTCTCTTATTGGTCTTTAAGAAGATGGAAGGTGCATGCTTCTTTGCAGCCAATGCGAAGAGATATCTGGAACCTTGAACCAAACTCAAATTGGCTGCAGAAAAGGCCGATGTGAGGACAATGGCATTAATTATATGTGGCAAGACTTTTATACCAGCTCCTTGGATTGCAATGACCCATGGAGAACCCGCAGCATTACCTGTTGGTGAAACTATCGCTGGATTCTTTGATGAAAGGATTAGCGATAAGATGAACACAGCAATAAAGTACAACGTACATGTTCTATATATGATCCTTTTTGCTGCTATGTAAATGGTTTTTCTAGGATGGATACTTTCACCACCAAAGAAACTGATAGCGCTAACACCACCGAAGGAATAACAAGCTGAATTTAAAGCTTTTACCAAGGCAAGGAATCTTCCAAGAGAACCAGTAGTAAAATACTCATTCCAAGGAGACTGTTTCCAATACCTGAATCCTAATCTTTCTTGCGAGGGCACTCCTCCTAAGTCGATAATCAAGCCAACCAAAAATAAGCCAAGAACGAGAGTAATCTTAAGGATACCGAAACAGAATTCCAACTCACCATAGAATGAAATTTTGTATGAATTAGTTGCAACGATAATGACTCCAAAGATACTTAACCACAATGCTGGGTTCAAGTCAGTCCAATAAGTCATAATGACTGCCGTTGCTGCCAATTCGGCTGGAAGTACACTAGCATACACATTGATCCAGCCAAGCGAAAAGCCAATGCATTCGTCAATGAAGTGACTAGCATGTCTAACATTTGACCCTGTTACCGGCATTAAAGTAGAGATTTCGGCATTAGCCATTTGATTCAATCCAACAAGGATTCCAATGATGACATAACTGACAACAAATCCTACGTTACCACTATATGGTGTTAGTATGATATGATGGAAAGGAAAAATAGTATGAGAGTTTAACTTACACTAGTGCTAGACCTCTACCACTTGAAAGAATTAAACCAGTACCAAAAATTCCAACTAAGGCTATCATTTGAACATGGCGTTGCTTCAAGCCTCTGGCTAAAGCCTTGTCTTGAGTGAATACCTCATTTGAATAGTCCAACTCGTCGAGGGATACCACCTCTTGATGAGCAATTCCCTTCTTACGGTCTAATTCATTAGAAATAGCTGGAGATGCCTCATCTTCTACTGTTACAAGTCCAAAGTTCTCAGTTTTAGAGTCCATCGTGGTAGTCCTCGTTATTTTAAAGTTTGAAAGTAATTGCAGCAGGAGAATCTTGTGCACATTTATACTACTGGCAGACTATTAAACTCCAAGGGGGCTACACGGAATGTACTTCCATTATAGATGATCTCTACAATAAAATTGCCACACTTGGGGTGCAATTCCCTTATCTCATAAACGCTATCGCAATAAATGAAGTAAAATGAAAAGGTGGTTGCAAACGACTCACAACAAACAATGAATACTGAACGGCTCCAATAATTATTAAAACAATTATGTGGCTAAAGGAGTAGGATAAGCTTTTTCAGGAACGGATGTTATCAGTGTATCTTTATTTACGAACACTATCCAAAATAGGTCTAGTGACGCTATCTAATAGATTGATTTACTACGTATACAACATATTGGTTATAGAGAACTTGCAAAGACTGAACAGTGAACACCGAAACAACTTTGAAGAGGATCTGATGCTAAAACTAAAGAGCTAAACACACCATTTTGTTTCCTCAGATAAGATAAGAGTCTACCGCACGTCCTTATCACGTCTGTTAGAACGTCAACACACAGAAAAATAGTTCAAGGCAAACGAAAAAATGCACCAAGATAAGGAATGCGGTACAATATTATTTTGCCGAAACAGGCTCTTAAGTCCCATATCTCGGATTAACGTACTGGAATGCCGACATCTTCTTGTTCAGTGTGCCACAAAGTGAGCAACACTTTACATATTGGAATGCCGACGTCTTCTGGTTCAGTGCATCTGCAACATTTTCTATATAACGAAATTAAAGATAAATCCATCGCTCGTAACATATCCAAGAGCACCGGCATTCTAAGCCTATGCGAGAATCATGAGTTGAAGTAACGAATGCTAATTAAAAAGCCACATAAGGACCTTGTGAAGAATATTCAACTTGCACACCGTGAAGGTAAAGTGTGGCATTAGGGCATTTTAGAACTCGTAGTTTTGTTGAAGTTTTATAGTTCTCGCTCGAGTTTGAATCTTTATAGCGCTCCTATGAAACTTCAAATTGATTCAATTGCAGCACGTAGTCTCTTATGGCGTCTTATTCGATTATGTACAGGTCATAAATCATTGCAGACGTTGGTAGCATCAACATATAATAGTTGAAGTAAGGGCCCTCAAACGTCCTAGCACATTAAGTCACAAATTCATTTTTCTAATTTGCTTTCATTTTTTGTCATAGAGAATACAGAGAATGAGTACGTTTTGTAATCTACTAGACTGACAACTTAACGGGTTGCACCTCAAGGAAGGTAAAAAATCTCCCTACAATAGTCGGGAGACACTGAAATCATTCTGTATCATAATAAGATAGGAGACTTATAGAGAGACTCGATATTACGTAAATTTAAGCCATCAAACCGAACCAGTGAAGCCCGAGGGAGGGGTCCAATATGGCAAGCACGGTGACGTTGATCAGAAGAGAAAGAACTATGCTTCATCCCATCTGAGGGTCACCATTATCACTGCGTACAAATAATGAGATGATCACTTTCAAAGCTGAAAACCTAAAAAAAAAAATCATTGGGCTCAATCTTGGCGATAGTTAGAGTGCCCCTTCCCCTTAACCATCCCCAGTGCACAACGACTCTCCACACCCGCTCGTGCAAAAGATCACTCCACCAATAGTGGGCAGAGGTGGGGTTCCAATGAGAGGTGCGGCAATGTAGGGGTGAATCTGGTCGCGCACGACCAGGGTTGCATTTTTCAGCATCATCGATTTTGATGGCAATTATCAGTTGATTTGGAAGCTGCTCGTAAAGTGGAGGGGATGCAAAAATAGCAATTCTCAGTGTTTCCTAGGAGGAGGACAGGAAACCAGAGGATGTGATCGACAACGGGGGAGAAAATAACAGCTTCCTCCATTTTCCAGTGAAATCAATTAGCGGGAGCTCGGCGCAGGAAGAGGAGGGGAAGCGAAACCAGAGATAAGGTCACGTGACCCAGACATCTCCCCAGATGAGCAGTTGTGTAGGCGATAGAGAGCATCAGTTTGATTCCTACCATTAGATATTACATTCTGAGCTTCGTAGAACTTTGCAGAGGGCGACGTCTACCCCGACTCCCACCGACCCCATGTCTTATAAAAGAGCCCACCGTCTCCAAGACCAGCCCACCATCAAAAGGGCTGTTGAAAAATCTCCTGTCTCCAGTTCCCATCCCCAGGCTGTGTGCCATGGCACATAACCATAAATGACCCCACATAAGAAAATAGTGACATTTCATGTCTCGCATTATCGCGGTTTCCTTTTCCAGAAGGAGCCGAGAGTAAGTGAAGTGGCGAAGCGGTGAAGAGCGAGGGTACAAATGTGGGAAGAGTGGTGGAGATGATGGTAGGGGAAGGTATTGTCCTCCTGCTGTGACATTACGATGAGAATAATAAGGTTTCTGGTGGGGGGGGGCCAGAGAAGCGGCACGAGAAAAAGAAAAGGAACCCCGGAAAAAGAAAGCAGCCATTTCTAGAGCTGGTTATAAGGATTTGGCACCAATGTAGAATAACGTAAAAGATAGACAGTGACTATGGACAGTGACTACGGGTGTGATAGTTTACTTCTCGCTCATTTGGCTCTTGCCGTATAGATTCGATATGAAAAACTCTACAACTGATTCCAAATCCGTCCATGTAGAACTCTAAGTAGGATGGATGTACGAATTACCAGGGTTTCGGCACCCCATCATTCACTATGGTCATATGCACGATAACATCAACTTGGCCATTTGCTTGATAATAACTTAATACCATGTAATGGTAGTTCTAAGCAAGTTCCAGCCGCAAATAGAGCATTCTCAACTTCACAATGACCACTGGATAACTCTATCCCATCTCTCCCATCTCTTTCTTTCTCTTCATCCCATTCATTCTCTGGTTCTCGTCGTCCTCTTGGTTCTCGTCGCCCTCTTGGTCCTCTTCGTATTCCTTCATATACCTCTTTCACGTCATCACATTGTCACACTGTCACACTGTCACACTCTCGCACATCTCGTTGTCACACTCGCACTATCGCAATCACTTTCTCGCTACAGTGCATCTCGTTCTCTATATACACCTTACATCATCCTATCTCTGCTACATCATACTTTACTGTACTACATCATACTTCCCTCATACTTCCCTCTATACATCTTCCTGTATCGTATACATTGTCTTATTTCTCCATACATCATTGAGCACTCCGAACTCGATATATAATATATATAATATACATTATATACATTATACATTATATACATTATATATATATATTGTAACATTAGCCTCGATCCATACACTACATACTACATACTACTACATAGTAGGCTCTTCTAAGTATCCCAAATATTATCTAATACGGCCTGGATTGCTACACTGTGAAATTTTGATACTTCCTTTTGGTTATTCTTTCCTGATTATCTTTTATTACCATCGGTTCTTCTTGTTGATCATCTTTTCCGTACTTCTGTCTTCTTGATCACCACCACCTTGATACTACTGTCTTGCTTCGGGTTATCTCACATATCTAACTCGTCAGACTTCTAGATATCCTTGCATGTGTTCGTCCACTCGGCGTTCTTCCACCACATCCATCTAAAACCAGCAGCCGCCCATCGGCCTTCAACGCTATAGTGTCCATCATCGCCACTACCGTTTCAGTTGCTTGCCGCCCATAGGTAACTACCCTCAGCCCTTTAGGAACAGCCTATTCTATCTGATCACACCAAAAAGACTGATTAGCGGCTTCACAACCTTAGCCGCCTTATCTCCCTTCCCTTCCCCACGAACACCACTTCATCCTTATCGTGATCCTTGATCACTTCATCACCTCTTTGATTACACACTTGAGAACACACTATGACTAAGGACATATCGCTCCCGAACACAGGTTCCGCCAAAGCAAGACATCGCTTCGACACCATCCACAGAAGAGATAGGACCAAGAACGCCCGCTACAATAAGTGCTTCCAGAACTACTACCACTCGTACCAATATCTCCAGCCAAACCCCAGCTACATCCCCAGCATCAAGTCGTCAGTTAACCACTGGCAGTTGAGAGATCTCCTCAAATATGACCCCAAGCTGAACGTCATATACTACACCAAGAATGACACAGTTCAGCACCTTGATTTGGCATCCTACACCTCTGGAACTCATTTGAAGCTCAACTACTACCCTCGATGCTACAATCACACCGATAACGGCGTCGTAGTCACCGGAGGTCTTCTCACAAGCTCGTCCAAGTTATTCTCGATGAACTTGGAGAACCTCTCAATGAACCTGAATATCGGAACGCCCCGTAGGATCGCCAAGGGCTTGTTCTCGTTCTACAACCCTAGTCTTGACGTTACTAAGACAGTAAGACTAGGCGAAATGATAAATAATGATGTCACAGTGTACCCATCGTCGGCGAACTCGTACAACTCGTATATTTGCAATAACGACTCTAATCTCTACTGTGTCGATATCAACACCAACGATTCCATCCGTGTGGTGAACAAGATCAACTGTGAAATAAATACTTGTCTCAACAACGTCGTCAAGAACCCTACTACAGATAAGATGCTTACAGTGACAGGAGACTCATCGTCCATATTCCTCATCGACCCCACTTCGTCTTCACCTAACATCCGGACCATCAAGTCCGGCCATGAGTCGGGATTCGGCATCTCGTATCACTCGAACGGTCACTTGTTCTCCACCGTATTCCAGGATGGAACATGCTTGCTCTACGACCTCAGAAATATCTCAGACAGTAAACCGCTCATTGAAATCCGCTCTACCAGGCCTGGTCACCAGTCTGGAGCTTTCAGAGTGTGCAAGTTCTCGCCAGAAAACGACATGAATGACTTGTTGATCATCCTGGAGCATGTAGGAAGAGTTCACTTGATTGACTTGAGGAACTTGAACTATGACAACGTTGACGATCATCAGGTTATGGTAGTTCCCTTTGCGTTGGACCAATACGGAGAATTCAAGAGCACGATGAACGAGGGAGTGCCATCTTGCAAGAACGGAATTCTACAGTCCCAAAGAAACAAGGGTGGTCATGAGAATAGCGATCCAAGTAATGATGACAGAGACATCGATGACGACACGGTGACACACAAACCCATCGGAATATATTCTGACTCATACTTCAACAGCAACTACAATAGTTCTTATTCACTTAAGAATCAGTCCAGGACTTCATTCACATCGCCACTTGTGTTTGACTATGACTATCTCACCAACGTGAGCCCCAAGCTCTTCAAGGACTTCGTATATACTCCACCGCCTCCACCATCACCTCCACATACTCCTCACGAGTACCTTCCTCCACCAGAGTTCACATATCCTCAATGGGATAACCCTCATAACGATTCTACAGATTGCACCAACAACCCAATCTCCCCCACGACATCGCAACGTCCTTCCATCTCACAGTCCTATGGCGATGAGCTCCAGCAGTCGGATTTTGATGACACTAATCCTGATATTGATGCTCAGTTGAACTACGTCTACAGAACTATGGATACGGGAGGAATATCCAATGCCAATTCCAGAATACCTCAGTCGTCGTCATCTGATACCTACACCCACTACTCTAACTACTGCGACGATTCATACCAGCAGACGATTAACCATATACATGGTGAAATGGAGTTACTGGGTATAGAGTTCTGTACTCCACGGAACTCGAACGATTCGAACATCTTGATAGGTTGTCAAGATGCCGGTATTGTTCTGTGGGGTATTAACGGTGCTGCTAGAAGGAGTTTTGGAAGTTATGGATTCGCATAGTTGGTGGCAATATTGTGACAATATGACATAAGTCTATTGAATCTCAGTTTAATGAAGATGCTTGTATGGTTTATTGACGGTCATTCAGTTACTCTATTAGCAGTACTTTCAATGTATATGGTTGATTCTTCATTCACAAATCACTCAGCTAATTTAATGGATACTTTATTCTGATGTGATTAATTTTGTACTATTTCAATGAACGGTTTATAGGATTAAGGACCAAAATGTAGACTTAGTAGAAGAACTGTTCACTTTTCGATGTAAACTATCGTAGAAGTTCTTGAATGGTGACATCACGCATATTCTGAGTTCTATCAGACAAGCCTTTAATAATCGAGATTACGGTTCTATAATTCCTTATTCTGTCGTAACAAACGTCTAGATGAAGAGAATCATGTCATTGCCTTTACTACAGCGCAACAATGTATATATGTTATATATTAACAAAAAAAAACTTAGTGATTAAGTGGATATGTATATATGTACAATAGAGATCGAGAGTATATTTTTATGTTTATGTCTTTTTTATAATTTCTGTGAATATTAATAGGTGAATAAATCAAGTAACAATGGAATCGTTGCTTGTCAGCCAGTTCCCAAAGAGAACGCAGGGCCAGAATGTGTTGACAACATTATGAACAGTTCCTTTGGAGAAACACTCCTGAATAGACTGTGAGGGAAGTGGCCAAAAGGTTAATAACGGTGGTGGGAGTAGTTGTTGTCGTTGTGATAGTTGTTGTATAACAATTAAAATTATAGGGAATAATCCTTTTCAATAACCAAGTAACAAAAAAAAAAAACCTTTTCAAGTCGTAACGTGTCTTCAATTAAAAAAAATGATGAATTCAAATGCTAGTGTACATCGGACAAGATAGGAAACCCTCCATGTGTATGAACTACTCTATGCAAAAGATCTGGTAATGAAAGGGTTTGGGGACACTATACTGTGTTTCATAACTAAAATGTTCACAGCATTGAATTCTATAATCTGACCGAAGTCGGAAATGCAAATGAGGTAATCTGGGTCCTGAAATTTCATGGACTCTGACCGTGTTTGTTTAATTCTCAGCTGGTAACAACCATTGCTCAAAGTTATCCTTAACTCTCAATCTGACATCTTCAATGGCGGCAGTCTCAGCGGACTTTTCATTTATGTAGTTAATTTCTAAGTTGTCACACTTCTTGATGGAGTCCAATACTATGGAGCTCGAGCTGACTTCTTGCTCATTCTCAAGCGAGTTTTGAATGCCATTAATGATGATCTTGACTCTCTTGAAGTTCAAGATTAACTCTAAGGATACCCAACCTTCAGCGTCCATGTTCTTTCTCAAGTAAATATCTCTAATTAAGTTCTCTAACGAGAAGTAGTAGTCAATCTGCTGGACCAAAGCTTGCTCAGGATCCTGCTTAGGCGAGATAGGTGGTGGGATCTGGATTGGGACCTGTGGGTGTGGAGGAAGTTGTCCCATTGGGCCCATCATTGGTGGCAAACCGATTGCACCGTTGTAGCCGTTGTTGTTATGCTGACGGTAGTTTCTGTTTGGTCTAAACTGGCCGTTTTGGGGTCTGAACTGACGGTTGTTAAAGTTCTGGAAGTTAGGGTTTTGTACGTAAGGTTGGGGGTGGTAGAAGCCATTTTGAGGAATACCTTGAGGGAGCTGTGGTTGCTGTTGTGGTTGCTGTTGTGGTTGCGCTTGTTGAGGATGTTGAGGTTGTTGCTGGTTATTGTATCTCTTGTTAAACGGTTGAGCACCGTTGGCGTTGTTGAAACGTCTAAAGTTCTTTTGAGGAGCTCCGTTCACGCCAAACTTCTGGTACTGTGGGTTGTATTGGTATTGTTGGTTAGGGTTGTTAGAGTTAATAAGGGCAGCGTCGCCGTTGATTTGGCCCTCGAGGTTTTCAGCAGAAGCATCATTAATAGCAACAGACTCGTCAATTACTGAACCGTTGCTTCCTTCGTCCTTCTTAGTACCGTTTTGAGAACCTTGTTTCTTGGCGGAACCGTTAGGAGCGGCCTGGCCATCAACTCCCTGGTTGGCCTTAGGATTCACGCCATTGGCGTTTTTGTTCTTTCTGGCTCTGTTTTGCTTCTGGCCATTGTTTCTGGCGCTTGGTAACGTAACCTTGGCACTTATAGGTAACCACTTGTTGGTGATAGGCTTGATGAATTTCTGTTGAGAGTTCTTGGAACCGTTGGAAACCTCCACCTTGTCAGGCGTGGGCCATTTATGCTCGTCCACCACGGAACTGCTGGCGGAAAGCTCAGATGCAGAGGCGCCCCAAGCAGACTTGGTTGGGACTGGGGCTGGAGCCAAAGTTTTCTTTTCCTTCTTTGGGGCGGCAGATCCGTTAGGGCCAGCTACCAAGTCAGACTCGGCGGCGGTGGTTTCAGTAGAGGCGGTGGTGGAAGTAACAGACGGAGAAGTAGACTCAGTGGTCTTGTCTTCAGATGGAGCAGTGGCAACAGCAGGAGCAGACGAGGCGTCGGCGATAGGAATGACGGACTCAGACTCGGAATTTACAGAAGCAGATACAGCAACAGGACTGGCTGAAGTTGGCTTAACGGCTTCGGGACTGGCAGTACCCTTAGCGGCAACATTGGCGTATGAAATCGAAGACATCTTGATGGACAATTGGAATGACGAGATGATGACTTATCGCAGACAATGACTATTCAGAGCGTGTGATACGATGGAATAGAAGGCTCTGGTGGTGGTTTCGTGGAGGAGTTCAATCAAGATCTCGACCGAAATGATAGGTACTGGTGGGTACTGATGGGGAATGAAATAGATGCTAAACGTTAATGAAGTCTCAGTTGATGCGGAGATTTCAATAAAGTGGGGCTATTACGTCGAAGTAGACTGACAGGAAGCAATTACACGCCGTGGATTGATATTCAGGGAGAAGCTTGGGCACTTTGCTGGTTGGCGGCTAATAGTGGTTCACTTTACAGCCAACTGAACAATCGCAGTGAAAGGATGCCGAAACGTAGGAGAAATACGCTAAAAAGACCGATAATTTCGGGGGAACAAAGACACAATGCTAGGCACAACTTCTTCTTGTTCAAGAACTCACTGGTACTCGGATATTCTGATGGTGATACACAACGGCGTCAAGAATCAATCAGAAGAAAGACATTTGCAAACCATGAAAATCCTGTAACAAAAAATTTTTTTTTGTTCCCTACAAAAATTTTTCGTGTGAGAAAAAATGTGAAAAAGAGCGCTACCGACGAGAGAAATGGCGATAGGAATAGCGAGTGCGAGTGGGTGCAGTAGATACAGGCGAGAGCTGGGGTGTGGGAAAAGAGGATAGGAATGGGGGACAGGTTGGAGATGAAAATGTGGAAAATGGGCCGACGAGGAATGGGGCAGCCGTTGTGTTTGTTTGGGAGAAATTTGGGAGCGAATCGGGTAAAAATGGCAGTTTTGAATGGGGTATGGTATGGGTAGTCAGAGGACCTATATGTACCCCAATGTGAGTAAATCCAGGACTGAGGTCCGATTAGAAGTAGATCCAGGTGCAGGACATACTAATAACCTGGATTGCAATGGGTGAAAATGGCACAGGATAGGACAGGAACCGGGTGGTGACTATCAGGTACCGAGATTACTAACAGAAGATGTACAAGGGGTACCCAGTGGTTGTACTGGAAGCGATTTAACCTTGGTGCTTTTTTAGATAAAGAGGTATGAGTTGATGCCTCGGGACTTGCCCCGTTTCGAGCGACGTGTCGGGTTACAAGATAAAACGAAAACTCGAACAACGCAACCAGAAGCAGCTGACTAGACGTTCGAGCAATAGCCGCGAGGTTAAACGGTTCCAAAAACTACGTGTTTTCCGGCCACTTCTGCGTTGTAATTACGGCCACAGACGAAGTGCTGGTTTTTGTTAGTGCGAGTGAAAAGTTTGGTGGAGTTTTATTGGGCAGGTAGGTGGAGGTGGTAGCGCCGCAAAATATATGAGAGGCTCTTTGAATAGTAATAGTGGCGTGGAGGATACATTAACGGGATCGGTAATTGGTTAGCTCAGTAGTTTCGTGTGTGGAAATAGTGGCAGATACATTGAGATCAATTGTATCGTTTTGTGGGCTATGAAGTTCTTCAGTTCTGCAACTTCTTATCAGCTACGACAGGCACCTCAGTACCTTCCAGCTCAGTGATATGCAACGATTTGCTATTCGTCTTGGACGCTTCGCCAAGATTCCAATATTGATTCGGATGCCATAGTGTTTCGAGTACAAATGGCGTAGTTCAATCACTCCTTTAGATGCTCTCACTTTGCCGAGGTATATATTATTCGCAGCTATTTTATACGTCAAAAGTGGCAGGCTAATTGCTGTGCGATATAATACATCAATGTCAACGAAGACTTGACATTGATTTCAAAATCGGCCATCCTGCTAGACATATCGACTCAGAACGGTATCAAGAGATGATATCACTTTGCCATTCAAAGATCCCAAATCTCTCCACTGACCCATCCATATTAAATACGATGTTGCCTGCTAAGCGTATGTTGGTACTATTCGAGAAGTAACTCTATATACACACCTAACAACATCACACTCTCAACTTTAGTTGTCGTGTAAGCCACAACTTTACGGGCGCGATCTTCGCCATCACGTGACTTACTTTACACACTCGCACATTTGAAACTCCGAGGAAGAAAAACGAATCACCTCATGCAACCGCCGATGATTCATAGGGCGGTACTTAGTATATTCTGTTATAGTGAACCTTTCATGGTGATGTTTTAAAAAACTGTCTTTCTACTTCAACAGCAAATTTCATTTCTCTAGATATAATCATTTTTCCTCACTTTTCATTGATTTGCATCTTTCCTCTTCCTCGTATACACCATCTCTAACACCATCTAGCACCATCTACCACCTACATCCACCATCGCTACCACTTTTGCACCTCCCCACTACCGTTCCCCCACACTCCCCCGTATACAGTCTGGTCTCCCATCTCTCACTTTCCGCTTCTCCTTCCCCATAATAATAACACCAGTCAATACATTCCTTCACCAAAGGTGTTCTTCCCCAGAGCGAGCAGAAAAGAGCCATTACCTTCGCCATCCACCGCACACTATCCGTAGAATCAACGCTAGTGTCGCAGACCGGTATATATTGAACAAGGTTGGAACAAGAAAGCTCCCCAATCGTGGTGAAAACGAAAAACCGTCAACAGCAAGTGTCCGTTGTCAGCGTGAAGGTCAGATCCTCGGCATCGTCGTATAAGTTAGAGGACCAGAAAGTGTCATCAAACACCCCAGAAACCCCACAATTCATCCACCATGTCCATTCTAACAAACCCGCTCTACCGTCCGCTCCTTGAGATCATCAGGTCAGCAAGAAATGGTGTGGTCTACGGTGGTAAGATAAGATTTCTGCATGCGTTGGTGATCAACTTACTCTATAGATCAGGACCACCGATCCCTAGATTGAAGCGAGTGCTCGAGGCCACCAAGAATCACGCCGAGGTATTGGCCTCATTCGCCGTAATATATAAGATCTGTTGCAAGCTATTGTCTAGTGACGCTCTCTTGGGACCCAAGAACCTGCGTTTGATCAAGTTCCTTGCCGGAGCATTCGGGTCTTGGATTGTATACTCCCAGCACTTCAACTACTTCCATCCTGGTATAACCCACCAAATCACATTGTACTGCTTCTCGCGTGTACTTATTGCCTTGGGAAAGATGTCATTGGATCTGTACTTGGGCAACTTCCAACCTCAGTTTAAGAACTACACCGGTGATATAATATTGTATGACAACTTAACAACGAATCAACAGAAGAAGTTGAAGCAAGCAATCTACAACAAGTCGTGGAAGTACTTTGCTGTATTGACTTGGGCCCTTGTCATGTTGATCTACGATTACCAGCCACAGTACTTGCAGAGCTCTTTGAGACACAGTATGGCCTACATCTACGATGTTGAGATGGAAACTTGGGGAAGCTGGAGGGAGTTATTTGGAATCTAGACAGTGTGATTTCATTACCTCCACTAGACGAGTCTAGCAATTGGGAGAATCAAATGTTAGAGACGCGTTCAGGATCCAATTGCAGTGGTAGTATTGCATTTGTCTATTTATTGAATGAATGATTTTCGTATATCTTGGCATCCTTTCGATTAGGCAATGAGGAATAGTGAAGGTTAAATATTGGAGCATACATTTGAACCGTTGGTTATTTCTTTGGTTCATTGAGTTGACATTTAAAACATTCAGATTGGAACCATGCCGATAATAATTTTAGATGTTTCTTCACATTTCCTCAAGCCGATATTAAAGTGCCAGATGCATTGTTGCCATGTGTTCCTCCCTTATAGAGTTAAAAGGATTTATCCTTGGGCCCAGAATGAGGTGGGCTTATTCAAATATACTATACATATTTATATATTTAACGGATTAGATTGACTTATCGTCATTAAAGATCTAACGAATAAACGAGAGTTACGTATGACGATGTACCATTCACGAAAAGTTAACCAGTGAGGAACTAGGGATGAAATCAACATTAATTAGTGTATGATTTGTTTATGTGGACTCATGAATCCTACTTCAACGCTATTAACCAAATAGAACTAGCTAAGCTGGCGCGTACTTTCTTCGTTACTTCGTTGGTTCAACACTGAAAGGAAGGACTGATATCTATGTAGCTTTACCAAGATTTCGGACAAGTGAGTATAGAAGTGTTGACCAGAAATCCCACTCCAGGTGTCCATCAGGATACAGCCCCTTTTGCATTATTTGTTGTTATCAGTGACGATAGCTGCAAATTCCTAGGGCATCTGGAGCTTACGGCCGATTGTTTTTGTGCCACGGCCGCTGTGAATTTTACCTTACTAATGACTGAAGTAGTCATCAGAGCAAAGAAAATGGGGAAAGAACATAATAAGCGAAGAGACGAAGACAAAGATATACCCCTTCAAAAAAAAAAAAAAGAAGACGCATAGAGATGACCTTTACTATCGGGGTTATCTACTAGGTGGCCAAGTTCGACTTAATTTCAGATTTGAGAAATGACTAAACAGTCCACTTTACAGTACTTCTGAATTTTTCACTTCAATGCGGGACTACAAGTCA
This sequence comes from Scheffersomyces cryptocercus, assembly GCA_030555905.1. Classification (NCBI taxonomy): domain Eukaryota; kingdom Fungi; phylum Ascomycota; class Pichiomycetes; order Serinales; family Debaryomycetaceae; genus Scheffersomyces; species Scheffersomyces cryptocercus. The sequence goes on from JANIVO010000023.1 coordinate 41,420, forward strand.
TTGGAATACAACATATTGGGAATAATTACCATAATGACCACGATAAGACGTCATTGACTGGCAAAATATGGAAAAATACCATGCCTTATCTACACATAGACTTCCATACCACTTTCATGCCAGAGTCTCTGACTTTATCTCTATGGCCCACATCTCACACTCAATGGTTATCCATCTCGGTGACGTATTAATTAATGCAACCACGCGCCGCACCGTACACTCTTCCCGCAGCATGCCGCGATCGCAGTAGGAGGAAAGTGAAGAATCTGGCTATTTTTCGCGGCCAAACTGGTGCCGTTTGGTTAAGGTACATTGTAAACAGTTTGCGAAGTCTTGGTAAGGTTGTGATTGAAATTAGCGCCAGGTGTCCTGAATTTACAAGAGAGGAACTCGTGGGAAGGTGATTTGCCTGTTGAAGAGCCAGTGAAAATTTGGCCGGTATTGTCTCTCTACAAGAGTACTATTTCTATGCTTTCCATCCGACCCCATGCCCATCCAAATCCATTCTTCTTTAGCGTGTTTCCCATTTTTCACCCTTAAGCCCTCACTAATTCGCACACCTATCTCACTATTATCTCTATTCTCCTATTCTCACTACTCTCACTTATCTAATTTTATCTCACTTATCACTGTAATCTCACTACTCTCACTACTCTCACTACTCTCACTACTCTCGCTAGTAGCTCTCTCCCACCACTCTCGCCAGTAGCTCTCTCCCACGAAACCTCCCACTAAGACTCCTCCCAACCTCCCAACCTCCCAACCTCCCACTTTTCCCTCAGCTTCCTCGCGCTTCCATGCCTGCCTCCCCCCACCAAATAAAACCAAACCCCCAAAAGCACACCGCACTTCTCACCTATCGCTTTTTTGGACACGCTGTTAAACTCCCCTTTCTCGGTGCCTGCACGCCGTCCCCGATTTATAAGCGAGCTTAATCCGACTTGGTCGCATAGTTAACTTCACCTCTGGGTCTCAATTGTTACCAGTCACAATCGGTTTTGTCGTTGGCTGTAAATTCGATTGAAATATTTAAAAGCGGCTAACAGTCTTCTTTCTGAAAGTATTCAGTATTCACTTCACTCAGCGCCATATATACGCGGATCCACCTAGGTATATATCTCGTATCTTAGTCCTGTATCACGTCTCGCTGCTACACACGAATCCATAATGAAGTTCTGGACTTTCTCATCGCTGGTTCTTGCCACGCTCCTCGCTGTTGTCACTGTCACCAACGCAAGTGGTCCTTCTGACGGAGACGCCATCGCCGACCCAAACTCGGCTGTCGTTAAGCTCACCTCCGAGACCTACAAGTCTTTCCTCGACGAAAACCCTTTGGTTCTCGCCGAGTTCTTCGCCCCATGGTGTGGTTACTGTAAGCAACTTGGCCCAGAATACTCCAAGGCCGCTGACACCTTGAACGAAACCCACCCAAAGATCAAGTTGGCCCAAGTCGACTGTACCACCGAGGAAGAATTATGTATGAAGCTCGGAATCAGAGGTTATCCAACACTTAAGATCATCAGAGACGGAGCTGACACCGAGGCCTCTGACTACGATGGTCCAAGAGACTCTAACGGTATTGCTGATTACATGGTCAAGCAATCGCTTCCAGCCGTGCAACAACCACAAAACGTTGCTGAATTAAACGAGGTCATCGATGCCCAAAACAAGCCATATGTCATCCAAATCAACCCTACTGCTGAGGGTAACAAGACCTTCAACTCCGTTGCTGCCCAAAAGAGAAAGGATTACGTCTTCATCTCTGTCGAAGAGCCAGCTTTGGTCAAGGACTTGAGCTCTAAGTTCACAAATGTCAAGTTGGGCAAGAAGCCAGCTTACTTGGTTGTTCACCCTAAGGAGTACACTGATGTCAGACAATTCGCCGAAAAGGAATTGACTTCCGCAGCTTTATCCACCTTCATCAGCACTGAGGTTATGCCATACTTCGGAGACATCAACAGAGACACATACATGGGTTACATTTCTTCCCCATTACCAATTGCTTACTACTTCTACAATGAGCCAGAACAAAGAGAAGCCGTCAACGACTTATTCAACAAGTTGGGTAAGAAGTACCGTGGTAAGATGAACTTTGTTGGTTTAGATGCCACCCAATTCGGTAAGCACGCTGAGATGATCAACATGGACCCAGAAATTGTTCCATTGTTTGCCATTCAACACATCGAAGCCAACAAGAAGTACGGTATCAGCCAGAAAGAAAATCCAAAGGGTCCATCCCAAAAGGACATGGAAAAATTCGTCACTGACTTCTTTGCTGGTACTTTGAAGCCAATTGTCAAGTCCGAGGACTTGCCAACCGAAGAGGAGAAGGCAGAGAGCCCAGTTGTCAAGTTAGTTGGCCACAACCACAGAGAAGTCGTTGAGGATGTATCTAAGGATGTTTTCGTTGAGTACTATGCCCCATGGTGTGGACACTGTAAGAAGTTGGCCCCTACCTGGGAAGAATTAGCTACTATCTATGGTTCTAACAAGTCCGATGCTGAAGTGGTCATTGCCAATATTGACCATACCAACAACGACATCGACATTCCATTCGAGATCGAAGGATACCCAACTTTGGTTTTGTACCCAGCTAACGGTGAACTCGACGAGAAGACTGGTATCAGAAAGCCAATTGTTTTCTCTGGAGCCAGAGAATTGAACGATTTGATCGCCTTTGTTAAGGAGTCTGGTTCTCTCCACGTCGATGGACAAGCTTTGAAGGAGGCTCAGGAAGGTATTGTTGAGGAGGATGCCGAACCAGAAGCCGAAGCCGAAATTGTTGAAGATGAAGCTGAAGACCAGGCCGAAGCTGAACCAGAAGCCGAGGCTGAAGTTGAGATCGATGCTGAGGATCTTGAACACGATGAGTTGTAGGTCGACTATTAGTAGTTGTATTTCTGTAGATATATAGAGGAGTAGAACCACTACTAAAAAAATCTTATGTATAGTGATAAGAATAAATGAGTAAAAATAATTTAATTTGCAATATTCCACATGTAGTGTGTTCCAACAGGAACGATAACAACTTAATTCATTCTTTTACAATTCGTATATTGAATTCGTAAATGCATTATAAATTAGAGAACACGGATTACGATCATCATTATCCAATAATCACAATATCAAGATCATATCCAGTCCGATGGTCCCCATATTTTCACCAACTTATCGTCACCGACAGAACACCACAATTTACCGTAATCTCTATTACCATTCTTGCTTCTGAACCCATGACGATTCCAGTCTACGGAGTTACACAAGCCATCGTGTCCTTTCACACGAGTTATGAGTTGACCAGTATGTAACTTCCAGAAGTAAATAAAACCATCGTCAGAGCCACTCATTATTAACTCTTCCTCATTTGACTCCTCCACATGATATCCAAAAGTTGATCTAACAATATAGGAACTCTGGCTGTGGCCTACGTATTTCCGGTAGAGAATTGGTCTTTCAAAGTGCTTACCATCGCTTTTTGATAACCCTGAAATATCCCAAACTTGAAGTTCTTCTGGGGCAGAACTCAAGAGAAAGTATTTTCCATTAGTAGATACTGAACAAGAAGTCAATCTACCTCTGATGTTGATAGAAGCTATTCTCCGTGTAGTGGCATCCTGGTTCAATAACTCCGGGATTTTATAAAAGTGAAGTTGGCGATCATTGTTAGCAGTGATCAAGACCTTGCCATCTGGAGTGATAGACAAGTCATTTATTCTATTGAAGTTATTCTCCAACTTCTTTTTGATAGATGCTTTTTCGTCCAGTTTCGACTTGCTTTTAGACGCTGATGAACCCAGTTCTTCATCTCCTAATTCCGCTTCATCTTCCTCCTTCATTTGTACATCTCCCTTAGCTTCTTCGACCCCTATTTGGACGACTTCAGAATCGTCAGCATCTATGTCGTCTTCTCCGTCTTCCTCGTCATCTTCTTCCATGTTCCCGTAGAAGTCGAAAAGCTCAACTCCATCTACATCGAATGCTTTCAAGACTTTGTCAGGCAGACCAATGATGAATTGGGGCCTGGTACTGTTGCCATTAAGACCTGCTTGTGGAAGAAATTCACAAGTCCATGTTTTGATGTCTGGCCCTAATGTAAAACAACTGAGTAACTTGAATTCTCCACTTGGTTTGACTTGTTCATCCATGGAACGAGTTATCCTCTTTTTTGATTTGTTGCTCAAATTGTGCAACTCACCAACTGACCACACTCTTACAACAGTGTCCAAACAACAACTTACGAGGTATTGCTCTTGTGGATCCCAACAACAGTAAATGACCGCTTTAGTCTTTCCACTGGAAGGCTTTGAAGAAAAGGGGACAAAGACTTGGTTGTCAAGAGCACTTGAGGACTCTAGGATCTTCAATACGGCAAAATTGTTAAGCACATCATATATAACGAGTTTGCCGTCTAACGATCCAGTCACCATAAATTTTCCCAGAGGTGAGAATTTTGTGAACCAAACTTCATCAGTGTGGCTGGTCAAGCTATGGAGAAAGGAATTTGGGAAGTAGTTTGTCTTAAAGAATTGGTTGATCTCCCGTGGGGGTTTACCTAACATGAATGGTTCGAATTTCTCATTTAATCTTTTGTTAAGTTCTAACTTTGTTCTAGGTGGAAGATAATATGGATTTTGCAGCTTCTGATACGAGAGGGACTGGTCAATAATTTTCAGTAAATAGTTACCAGGAATTTCATATACCTCATCGAAGCTTCTTAATTTATCGTTTAATTTGAATATCTTTCCCAAAAACACATCTACCAATGTGTTTCTCAACTCTTGAAGTACATTTGAAGAAGCAGAAATCGTTATAGGATAACCAAAGAAATATTGTGGGCTGAATACAGTCGAGATGCTGTGTGTGCTTCCGGCACATTCCCTGAGAAAGGCCAACAATACGTTAGATTCGCTTTCTCTATTCAATGCAAACAAGAGATCGTTCCCAAACACTAAGCTCAAATCGCTTACTATGCCAGGATCATCAATTTCATCAGACGAGTAGAACTCCTCTTCTACCGAAGCCACGGATTCTTGGTCCAAGAATGTCAGCTTGTGATCCTGGGTCGCCAATCTTGGGTGGATTTCATCTAGAATAGGCATCAACTTCTCTGTTAGAGACTCCATTTGAACTTTGGTATCGAGGTTTCCACCGATTCCATTGACAACAGTCTCAAAAAATGCCACTCTCCGAACCAAGTAGAGTACCACTAGTACGACTGTTCGAGGATCTGTTGTTTTCACCAAGATATCCTGGAAATTAACATCCGATTTGCTGGTGTTTGTTGTGGACTTCTCGATGTTCAGTAGCACTGCCAAAAGGTACGACTCGATTGTCAAGTACTTCCCGGCCCTTAATTCTGCCGTGAACCACTCAATGGTTTTGATCTGGCTTGTTTCGTGGCTATTTTCATCAGAACCGATATTGTGGCTTGCTAGCCGCTTCTCTTTGATCGCTCTTCCTAGATCGTCTGAGATTCGGCTGTAGCCCAAATCGTCGAGCGATTTCTGGATCAATTGCAAAATAAACTCCTCAGACGCCATGATCAAGTTTTCTACTAGGTGCTGATGTCTTTTCTTGGCTTGCGTAAGGAGGTTTATTACTGAATGATTACCCTTGCAAGGAAGAGAAAGACGTAATCATTAGTCTTATCGTAATGTGTTTCCCCATATTGGTAAGGAAAAATGTCGTTGTGAGGAGATGTGAGATTGTCGTAGGGCGAATGTCGCGCGATCATTAGGTTATGGCTGTTACAATGTATGCAGTAGCTTATAGAGTGAAGGACGAGGGAAGGAGGAGGGAAGGAAGAATGGGTGAAAGCAGAGGGTAGAATGTCATAGTTATAGATGGGTATATGTTGTTAAAAGCGGTAATATATGTAAAAGATGGAAACGACAAAATTGTACAAATATAAATCATTTCTTGTAGATTTATTAGCCAGTTTGCCATTATCATTCTATGTCATATTATGTAGTATTATGTCATATTGAGAAAGTACTGTGTTCCAAGCTTTCCGACAGAATTTGAAAAATTGTCAATACTAACGATTTACCTTTGTCGGAATATTCGATTCATGATCAATCAATGTTTCGGTGTGGTAATGCTTAAATTGAAAAATTTCGAATAGTTTTAATTATTAATCTATATTGTCATATAAAGAATTATAATAATTTTCGCTTTTTAATGTCTTGATGCGAAATCTGTAAAGAACTAAAATCTGAAAAAGTATTACTGCTTTCTAACATTTCACTAATTCAATTCTATTCTCAATGTGTGAGCATTTCTTTCTGAATATAATACTCTAATGATTATATCTAAGGTGGTCTAAGAAATCTTTTTCGTGCAATAGAGCACTAGGTTGCTTTGTTGCTTTCGCCTAATGCGAATATTTTCAAGTTGCGGTTTCAGGGCAGCAAACCAACGATCACCTTCGATAGTTGTCACTGTTAGCATATACCGATATTCCTGCTATTTGCAAGGTCGTAAATTCGTAACATGAAGAAGAAGCAAATTCTCTCTTTGAGCATTGATTTGTGATATAGCTATGTTAGTTCCTGAAAAACCAGCAGTTGTTGTTTCAATAGTGCTTTTTTTGCTCAAAACTTAAAGAAGGTCTAGATACAAAGCTTTGATGGGGCAATAAATTTAACTTTTCATTGTAGCATCAGAAGTTAACGAAAGGAAGAGTTTCTAAATGAATGAACTGTTAGTAGCAATATTTACATCGAAATAGGCAAGCTAGTGCTCCACTATTTTGCAAATAAATGACTAAAAGCTACCAAACGCACTTACAAGTGCCATATTACCTCCTGTTTAGGTTTTATTGCTGGTGGTCAAGAACGGTTTACCAATCAAGTGGTATCTCTACACGAAGTCCACATTTGGCATTTCTGTGAATTCCCGAACGTTTTGCCACGAGGAAACTGCCTACCTGGCTATTCCCGAAGATACTACACTGTTGACAGCAACGATTAATAATAGTAACAGAATATATGAAAGAATTGTAGTTGGCCGCAATCAAGAAATCTCAAGAAAGGAATTATATAAAAGTGCATATGGTTCCTTGTAAATGAGGAACATTTTAAATCTCAACTTCAACTTCAATAGTTATTTTATCATTAAATCAATTACCATGTCATCATCTACTGTTCCAAAATTATTCTCCGGCTATGCCGTTGAGAAGCCCGAGACATGGAGAGAACCAAAATTGGTTCAATATCAACCTTTCGATTTGTCACCAACAGAAATCACTGTGAAGATTAAGGCTTGTGGTGTTTGTGGAAGTGATTGCCACCAAGTATGTGGTAACTGGGGTCCATTCAGTCGCGACAACTTGATTGTGGGACATGAGATTGTAGGAGAAGTCATGGAGGCCGGTTCAGAAGTCACAAAGCATAAGCTTGGTGATATAGTTGCTATCGGAGCTCAAAGTGATTCTTGCGGTGAATGCGCTCGTTGCAAGAATCACAATGAACAATATTGCGCAATTGCTAAAGTCGAAACTTACAACACACCTCATCCAAAAAAAGATGGGTTTGTCACTCAAGGAGGTTATGCCTCCCATATTAGGGTCAATGCCAATTTCGCGGTAAGTGTTCCAAAGAACTTGGATATCCATATTGCGGCTCCATTGCTCTGTGGTGGATTGACGGTATATTCCCCTATTGTCCGCCACGGTCGACATGACTTGACAGGTAAAACTGTTGGCATTGTTGGAATCGGAGGTTTGGGTGCAATGGCGCTTCAAATTTCCAAGGCTTTAGGTGCGAAGGAAGTCTTTGCCTTCTCCAGAACCAGTTCTAAGAAGGAAGATGCTCTCAAATTAGGGGCAACCCATTTCATTGCTAATGACGACGTCGAAGAATGGGCGAAGTCCCATTCGGATACTTTCGATTTAATTCTTTTCACAGGTAATTCCAATAAAGGAACCGATTTTAACCCATACCTCGATGTCATAAAGATCGACGGTAGATTTGCGACTATTTCTGCACCTATAATTGATGAAAAGGTTATCTTAGATCCATTCTCATTGATTAAGAATGGTGCTATTGTTGCAGGTTCTTCCCTTGGTTCGTTAAAAGAGGCCGAGGAGGTTTTAAAATTATACGCTGACAACGGGTTGAAGGTTTGGATTGAAAAACTTCCTATTAGTCAGGCATCTGTCAAGGAAGCGTTAACTAGAGGCGTCAAGAGTGATGTGAGATATAGATTCGTCTTAACTGATTTCGACAAAGGCTTCACCGAAACCCAATAAGTGAATATTAAACTTAATTATGTAAACGGCCTTTGATGAATAAACAATCGTAGTATGAATAAAATCCACAACAGATTATTTCCGAAATTCATGAACTCTTTGAGGTATTCATGTCTAAGGATCTATTGTCTATAGTTATGATTAATAAAATTAATCAATTTCAAGTATCAATTCTCAACCGAACTTTCTTGCACCCAGTTGCAAAAATGCAAAAATATTTGCTGTATTCCAAAACAAAAGAAATTTGTTCTTGTTTATCAAGTCGTAGATAAAATTGACCAGGTATTGGAAGGAATATTGTTCCTAATCGACAACAGACAGAGCCCTGATTGACTTTGAAAGCTCACTATGAGAACTCTTGCAAACCATCCATTTGTGCTGCACCAAATGACTAACGATAGCTTAATAATGTACAGGACAGAAGGTTTCTAGGATTATAGCAGACTATCATACTCATAAAAGATCAACAACCTTACTCCGCAACTTGCAAACTCTAAAGTATAATTCACGCAATTGTGATCGCTTATAAAAAAAACAATGCCCGAGCTTTAATGAGTTCGGAGAATATTATGTCCCGACATAACGTCCGATCCGTAGCAAACGTTTCTCAAATGAATTTGTCATAAAATCATTTGTCTGCCCGAGAAACTTAAGTTAAAGTCCGCAAAACGCAGAGCGCAGCAGCGGAGATTGTACGGAACTTGCCATAAACGCCAACACCGAGAATGAAAACCTTGGGCGCAAAACGACATATGCAGTCAGTGAAAAGTTTCCAAGATAACGGGATACTAAACCTGATGAACAGGCCAATAAAAGGACAGATATCTGCCAATAAGTTTGTTGATTACTTCTTCAATTGGTTACTGTTTACTAAGATCAACTCAATTGAAAACAGAATGTCCACCGCCGTTCCAAAATTATTCTCAGGTTTCGCAGTCGAGAAGCCAGAAAAATGGCAAGAGCCTAAATTGGTTCAATACGAACCAAGAGAATTATGGCCAACCGACATCACCATTAAGGTCAAGGCCTGTGGTGTTTGTGGAAGTGACTGTCACCAAGCTTCCGGAAACTGGGGCCCATTCAATCGTGAAAATTTAATTGTCGGTCATGAAATTGTCGGAGAAGTTGTTGAAGTAGGCTCTGAAGTTACCAAACACAAGCTTGGTGATATTGTTGCTATTGGTGCACAGAGTGACTCTTGTGGCGAATGCGCCCGTTGCAAAGGCGACAATGAACAATACTGTAAGCACGGTGTTGTTGGAACTTATAATTCTATTCACCCAAAGACCGATGGTTATGTCACCCAAGGTGGTTACGCTTCCCACTTCAGAGTCAACGCTCATTTCGCTGCTAGTGTTCCAAAGAACTTGGACATCCACTCTGCTGCTCCATTGCTTTGTGGCGGATTGACAGTTTATTCCCCAATCGTTCGTCACGCTGGTCATGACTTGACTGGTAAGACTATTGGTATTGTTGGTATCGGTGGTTTGGGTGCTATGGCTCTTCAAATTGCCAAAGCTCTTGGAGCAAAAGACGTCTACGCCTTTTCTAGAACCAGTGCCAAGAAGGAAGATGCTCTTAAATTGGGAGCCAACCATTTCATTGCTACCAGTGAATACAAGGATTGGACCAAATCCCATCAAGACTCCTTTGACTTGGTGCTTTACTGTGCTAATTCCGGAAAGGGGGCTGATTTCAACCCATACCTTGATGTGTTGAAATTGACAGGTTCCTTTGTTACCGTTTCAGCTCCTCCAATCGGAGAATTAGTGTCTTTCCAACCATTTTCTTTACTCCTGAATGGAGCAAATGTTGCTGGATCAGGTATCGGTTCCATGAAGGAAGCTGATGAATTGTTGAAGTTGTATGCTGACAATGGATTAAATGTCTGGATCGAGAAAGTTCCAATCAGTGAAGAGGGTGTTAAGGAAGTCTTAATCAGAGGTTCCAAGAGTGATGTCAGATATAGATTCGTCTTGACCGACTTCGACAAGGCTTTTGAACAAAAGTAGTAATTTTAAGTAGCCACTTCTCTTTGTACTGCTTTTAATGAATTCAAACCGAATATAATATGTAAGTTGTATGGAAACAATTAAATGAGACTACAATCCTTGTTATTATCTCTCATAATAATTGGTATGATGCCATTCCTTATTACCGAATTAGACACCTATTTCCCCCTCAAATCTCACAAATGGATAAAAGATTTAAATTTGACGGTTGGAGAAATATGTTAATCAGACTGCCTAATGATATTTTCTTTATACATTGAAGATACTTGAAGTAGAGCTTACTAACATCATTGTGGTTCCGTAAACAAGTAGTCTTTGAGAGAACCGAAGACATTCCTCTTTTGGAAACCCCGAAACATTTCTTTAGCGTGAAATGCAACCGTTAGTTGCCATCGCCAACTTTCAAAATGCTCAAAGTATCCGCTTACTAACATAACCGTGGTTCAGTAAACTGGTCATTTGGAAAGAACAGAAGACACTCATCTTTTGCAAACCCGAAACATTTCTTTACCAGAAATTGCAACCATTAGTTGCTACCAAATGCAAAAATTTCAATTCGGAGTTTAATTTCGGCAGCATGCACAATGCTACTCTCCCATTATCTGCTAACAAATTATGCGAATAGCTGCTTAATTTGTGTCGGTATTGTCACCCTAAATTGAAAATCTTAAAACGAATATTTGTTTGATTTTTCATCTTCCAACTGATAATCTGTTGGGATGAAAGCTTTGAATAGGTGTTCAGCTATCTTTTTTGCGATTCACATGCAATGGGAATGATTTTATGATTTCACGTATACTCCCACTCAAATCATACTCATGTTGTTATATCGTCGCATTGCTATTTTAAGGAGATGAATTTCATCCCTATTGCCAAAGATTGATTTGTAGAATAGCATGCTCTCAATATTTACAATTCTTTTGCATTAGGTAAAGTCCGCAGCCTTCTCCTTTAAAGAATTTCCCCATTCGTAAACTCCGAACCGAAATGTTTTCTTTTGTTTGCTCAAGCGAGAAGGAGGATACGAGCTGCTGCAAAACAATTGGGAATTAAACGGAGATTCTGACCATCAAAGTTGGGAAAAAACGGAAGGTCTGACTATGATAGCACATGGATCCATATAGAAGAATATAAAAGGGAACGAAGTACTCTACTCTCTGGTTGAAGGTAAGTAACACTCAATAACTATCAGTCATTAGAAAATTGACAAATATTTGCTAGTACATTCGAAAATTTCGCCATGTCCACCGCCGTTCCAAAATTATTCTCAGGTTTCGCAGTCGAGAAGCCAGAAAAATGGCAAGAGCCTAAATTGGTTCAATACGAACCAAAGGAATTATGGCCAACCGACATCACCATCAAGGTCAAGGCCTGTGGTGTTTGTGGAAGTGACTGTCACCAAGTTTCCGGAAACTGGGGCCCATTCAATCGTGAAAATTTAATTGTCGGTCATGAAATTGTTGGAGAAGTCGTTGAAGCCGGTTCTAAGGTTACCAAACACAAGCTCGGGGATATTGTAGCTGTTGGTGCTCAAAGCGATTCATGTGGTGAATGTGCCCGTTGCAAGAGCGATAATGAACAATTTTGTCAAAATGGGTCGGTGTTGACATACAATTCTATTCACCCAAAGGCAGATGGATATGTTACGCAAGGAGGATATGCTTCTCATATTAGAGTCAATGCCCACTTTGCAGTTCCTGTTCCAAAGAACTTGGACATCCACTCTGCTGCTCCATTGCTTTGTGGTGGTTTAACGGCGTACTCTCCAATTGTTCGTAACGCTGGTCATGATTTGACTGGTAAGACTATTGGTATTATTGGTATCGGAGGTATTGGTGCTATGGCCCTTCAAATTGCCAAAGCTCTAGGAGCCAAGGACGTGTTTGCCTTCTCTAGGTCCAGTGCTAAGAAGGAAGATGCTCTTAAATTGGGCGCAAACAAATTCATTGCTACTGGCGAAGAACCCAACTGGTCGGATTCCCATAAGGATTCTTTCGACTTAATTCTCAATTGTGCTAACTCGGGCAAGGGCGCTGACTTCAACCCATATTTTCCTGCTTTGAAGTTGACAGGTACATTTGCAACGATTTCTGCTCCTCCAATGGACGAGGTTATTTCATTCCTGCCATTTTCTTTATTGTTCGCTGGTGCCAAAATAGCTGGATCAGTTACTGGATCAATGAGAGAGGCAGATGAGTTATTGAGGTTGTATGCTGATAAGGGATTAAATGTATGGATTGAAAAAGTTCCTATTAGTGAAGAAGGTGTTAAAGAAGTTTTAACCAGAGGGCAGACAAGTGACGTCAAGTACAGATTCGTCTTGACCGACTTCGATAAGGCATTTTAATTTCTATTTTTTTAATTAATTGCAATACTCTTATCGATGATTCTATATTAGTTAAATAACAATATCTTTAAATAAAAGGAATTTGCCTACTGAAAAGAATTTACCTAAGTTGCTATATCTGATAACCACTATACTTTTGCTGCGAAAGCTAGCCACTTTGGTAGTATGTCCGTTCCGTCTAATCTCCGTCTATAGCTCTGTGCGCCATACAAGGGAGAAAGCCGGGTGCAACTACAATTTCAATGGGCAATTAAAGGATAGATCTACTTGACAGAAAATCGCAGGATCATCTACATAGATAATAAATGCCTGTCACGGTAATCGCATTGTCATTGGAGCCTCTACGAATAGGTGTGACCATGAAGAAATTTCACACTGCATCAACGACATTCGTTAAGGCGTAAATAGTTTCCTGGCACCAATGGGCTTTTCCCGGTTTCTTCCTTTGAATTGTTTTTGAAGTATTCTGTCACTACCTTGAAAGAAGAACAAAACAAGTTTCTCTTGAAGACCAGAAAAGCTGATTTGACAGCTATTCGTTGGTTCCAATTTTCATGTGTCTTTTCACGGAATAATTCTTTTTCCTCGTTTCAGGCGTCTCGTTAATGGTTCCGCAAACCTTCTTTAATTCCACAGCTGTCATTAAACATTTGTGTCATAATTTATGACGTATGGTATGTCGCGCTTTCCGAGTGCGTTCCGGCTCGGCCCCTTTTCGTAATTTTTCAGTACGGTGTTTACGGGGATCAGTTTCTGGAAGGTCATTTTGAGAGGGTATTCTTTAGGAAGTTGAGGTTGCATTGTTCTATTGGTCTGGTGGTGGTGCTATTTTCTATTATTAGAATGCTTCCGGCTGTGGAGTTTGACAGGGACAATTCTGATTGGAGCGCTGAAAATATGGCAATAATACGCCATCAATTATGGGTAGACTAAACGCGGCTGTTCTAGGAGGGTAGCAATATCTGATTAACTTCAAATTTACTTTACCATTGTGACTCATTGCCCCTTATCCCAAGACTTCTCCTCTTACCAATTCCAATACAGGGTCAATTCTATTCCCATGCCCAGTCCAAGCCACTTGCCGTATCACTCTCTATCTCTCCTCAATTACAATTCACTTTGTCAAACTCTCGTACCCAACCCCTACCGACCCCCAATTCCCATGTCATTCGTGATCTTAGCCCTGCACGGCCATTGTTCCTTATCCTTATTCTCCTGCCGTGCCAAGCCTCTTGCCACCGTCCCAGCCCTACTCCAACTTGTTCCGTTTCCCTTCCGGTTCCCATGCACACCCGCTTACTAACATTACTAACACCCTGGTTGTCTCCGTGCCTTCCACCTCGTAGTGTTTTCGTAACCACTGCCCGATCCAGCATGGTGGCCGCATTCCGCCGTACTGGCGTCCCCCTCCGGCACAGTGGCACATCATTTTCGAAGGCAAAACGACATTATTATCATCTTGTTTGATGCTCGCTCTTTTGGGAAGAGTATGGATTGATGTCTGTTTACTGTGCCTTAACTATTGGACTAATGGAGGCTGCTGTTGGTGTCTGTTGATGTAGTTAATGTGAGCATTTGGAATTAGAGTATTTATTGTTATTATTTATGTTGTTAGGATAGTAGCCGTAGCCGTAGTAGAAGAAGTTGAATAGTATTAACAGTAATAGTAGTAACAGCACCATTTATACTATAATAATAATGAAATACTCTTTTAAATGCTCTAAATCTGCAATTCAGTGCTCTGCAAAAACTGCCCGCTTCTAAAGCCACTTACGAATCGATTTTTTGGCCTAACATCTGATCCTGCCAGAATGGTGACTCTTTTCTATTTCTGGATTTCGTATCACAATTATTCACACTAAACAGGATTAATCCCATTTTTATTAATCTTTATTTTTCCTCTTGTTCTTCTTGTTCTTCTTGTTCTTCTTGTTCTTCTTTTTACTATTACTATAATTATTATTATTAATATTATTATCATTATTAATTAGGACATCATTTCTTCTTTCGTTGTTCTTATTTCTTATTTCTTATTCCGTTGCTTCTTTCTTTCCCCTTTTGTTCCTATTTCTGGTTCCTGTTTTAGAGTAATCTCCATTTAGCAGTGTCGTTTCCGGCTTACGGCTTAGCATCTGTATTTGTCAGTGGGTACATACAATACTTCTAATATATATATAACATCAGACATTTGCCATTGGGGTGTTTGTTCGGTGGTGAAATTCGTTCCTTCGTTCTTTTTACAACACAGCCACTTGACTCCCCTATCGCTATCCCTGGTCTGGCTCGTTCCCGTTCATGTCTAGACACCTACATCTACCGCCATGTCAACCAAGAAGCGTAACAGAGCCACCAAGGTCTGTGACTTCTGCAAGAAGCGTAAAGTCAAATGTGATTTAGGCAACCCCTGTTCCACCTGTGTCAAGTACAGACATCGAGTATGCCGTTACTCAGACGTGGGCGTCCCTGGCGGCAGCTCAAACGCCTACGATGACGACGACGAATCCAATGTAAGCGCCGATATGATGGTCCAGGACCAGTTGATGCAATTGAAAGAGAAGCTCAGAAGTTTGGAAGAAAGCGTCAAGAAGAGACCGGAAACACGTAAGACTGGCAGTGCCAGCAGCTTGAATAGCATGGGAAGCAACTACAGTGGCAGCCATGCCAATTCTAACGGAAGCATCTTCAATGATCCCAGGAACGATTATAGTTACAACAACACTAACAGTAGTATCAACAATAACAACCTCAGTAACAACGTCAGCAATAATAGCAGTTCCACCAACATCAACAATATCCATGCCTCATCGTCGTCATCAAATTTTGGGCCAAACGGAGCTTTCCCCAACCACATCAACAATAACAATAACATCAATAAAGATATACCAGTAAGGAATATCTTCCCTAACAATAAGGACCATAACGTGTTCCAGGCCCCAATAAACACAAACAAATATCATGGACCTGGCTATAGCCCTACCAACCATACCATCAACAATCACATAAATAACGCCACGAACACGCTGCCCTACTCGCCAAATAACCCTAACCAGCGGTTCACAGACTTGTCTAGTGTACTTGGTCATAACCCGGTGGCATCTCAAGATGATACCATCAACTTCTACGATGGCTATTCATCGGTGTACGACAAAGAGCCCATCAGAAGACGCCATTTTGGCCCACTTTCATGGATTTCGTTGATCAAAATCGATAACCTGATGGGTAAATTATGGGACTATCTCCATGCCGTTAAGAATGCTGTGAAAGGTACACTGCACAGGCAATTCTGTCCAGAAGAATCCCAAAAAGATGAACAAGATTGCCCAGTAGTAGAAGCTACACTTGAAACCTCCCCATCAGCTCCAACTAGCGAGGAAATAAGGGAGAGATTGGACACTTCAAAGCATCTGAAGGTGATCGAAAAGGTCCTAAATGGAATAGGACCTACCGATGAAGATTATACAGAAAATGTGCTCGTAGGATCGTCAAAAGCTGATAGAGATTTCAGGTGTAAAGTCACAGATGATGAGGGTTATAATGATGTACGCCCTTATAATGACTCGTCGTACCAGAGCTATTCGGGCCGGAAGACAACTCTTAATCAGAAGACACGTCAAGATCCCCAACTCTCAGAAAAGGCCAAATCGCTTGGTCTCATGTTCTACCAGGGTGGATTAGACGAAGAGCTCGCCCTTGTAGAGAAAATAAGGCTTGTTCTCCCCAAGAGAAAGGCTGTATGGCTCCTTTATAAGCGTTTTTTTGACTACTTGTATCCAGCAATACCACTTTTGGACGAGGTTGTCTTTAAGGAACAAGTCCAGAAGCTTATAGGACTCGAGGTATACAAGGACGAAGATGTAGTAGTTCATGTGGAGAAGAGGATGGATTTTGCTCTACTTGGTATTCTTCTTATCGTGTTGAGACTCAGTTATTTGACACTATTTACAAATGTGGCAGCCATCAACGAGGAAAACTTTGTGACTGATGATCCATCACCTAGGGCTCAAGAGAGTAAGTATCTTCTCAACAACCCTATCAATATAGATGTCATTGACGTGGCCCAGTCATGCCTTAATCAATTTAACCTCATGAGAAGTGTTAATATGACCATAATGCAGTTGGCTGTTTTCACGCGGTTATACCATATGTATGCTCCCGAAGATGGTGATGGTACCGATGGAGGAGATGCTCAAGTCTTCAATGCCATGCTTATACAGATGGCATATTCTCTAGGACTACACAGAGAACCGGACAACTTTCCGAATGAGTGTAACGACGAGAAGAGCAATAATTTAGGAAGAAAGATTTGGTATATGCTTTTGGTTCTCGATGTGAACAATCTGATGGCCAACGGAACTCCTCAGAACGCCAATATCCTAACTTTTGACACCAAATTCCCTTTTTACAGACCGGGTAACGAGAATGTTGTCAGTGTCGACCTTGAAAAGAGTACTCTTTCAAGTTTCTCCCGTTTTGACACTATCTATCTGCCTATGACAGAAATAATTACTATGGTTGTACAGGTTAAAGGAAGGGTCAAGATGATTGACTTAGTAGAGAAATTGGGTTATATGGAATCTCACTTCATAGAAGTGTACGGAACAATGGGTAACCACTTTGATTCCGGAGATCTTACCCAAACAGAGATTTATCAGAAGACTCTCAAGATGAAGATCCACTTTACTTCCAATTTGTTTATAGTATCGATTTTCTTCCACATCTTTAACTTCTACGAAAAGAAGGGAAATTCAGAGCTTGCTTTTTATTACTTGAAGAAAATCTTTTTGATAACAATATTGGACCTCATGCCCTTCTATTTTGAATTCTTGACCAGAAGTCATATTATTTTCAAAAACTCCACCGATTTGACAATTACACCTGGATTTGAGCTGGTAACACACAAGTCGCTTATTGTTGTTCTAGGTATTTTCATCAGAATCAAATTTGCTATTAAGAAGCTTGAAGGCGGATACGATCATGCTTCTCGATTAGTGAAGGATATTAAATACAAAATTCACTACGAGTGTTTGCTTCGAATTGCAAATTTGCTTGAGAAGTGCACCGGTGTTTTCAGAGAGAGTATCGCTCGTTTGAGTCACAGATACTACTATGCTTGGCGTATTACTAAAGCTCAGAATTTCCTCACTGCTCTTCTTTCTACGGATCAGTTTTATGATACGTACACTGCAACTATGTCTGAGCCGGGCTTAGTTTTCACCAACGAGATGCTAGAAGAGCTTACCGTGATTTTAGAAACGGCATTATTCCGTGTTAAGGAGCACAAGAAATTTAAGAAGGAAACCGAGGGAATGGAGACACAAGAGAACACCCACAAGAGGTCCAAGGGAAACCCTCGTTCAGAAAGAACAACAAATGATAAAGGGTTCAGAAGTAGCGTCGGAGCAGACAATGTTCCAATGGATGAAGTTGACAAGACCTCAGCAGAAGACTCTGGCCGTTTTACTCCGGGCTTTGCATCAACTGCTTCGGTGGGTTCTACTACTTCCAACGATTTTGAGAGTAATGATTACATGCCAAACAATGAAATCGACTCAATCTGGCTACAAATGATGTCGATGAAGAGTGCTACTGATCCGTCTGCCAACTTCAATAGCCCTTTCCCCTCGAATATTGGATCTGAGCAGTTCGGCAACAACCCCTCTACAAGCTTATTTGCCAATGATATGGGACCTGTTCTGGAGAACATTGATCTCAGTCTGACTTTAAGTGGATTTGGGGGATATGGTGGTGGTAAGGAATTATTTGAAAATATTCCACTTGAAGATATCTTCAAGGATATAACGTAAGGTTGGAAGATGGAATGAGTGAATGGAAATGAAGCCTTTGCTGGCTAACGAAACGAAGTTGTTGTAATGTATAAATTGTTTAAATATCTTGTATATAAAGAATATTTCTTAATGTGATTGAATGATTATTGAGAACAGTATTCATGTAGAGAAAGAAGAGGTAATATAATTGAAGAAGATAAAGGCTATTACAAGGGTCGAAGTGAAATCAATTATTAATTGCTATTATTGTACATTTCCCTGTTATTATTCTACAGGTACCTAATCGATATGCCATAATATCACCTCATCCACAAGGGATTTGAATATTATGATATGGCTGTCTTCCAAATGCAAACTTATCACTTTCCAGTTACTCTCTTTTATGAAATCAGCCAAGAACTCACTGTGTAGGTCTCGTACCGTAACCTTGACGAGATTGGAACTGTCCAGGCCTGAATGAATTGGAAGTTCTGGGATGGAATAAGTACTTATGTAGTCGTCTACTGGATTCAGGAAATGCAACTGGGAAGAATCCAATGTCAACATTGTAAGGTATTCATAGAGCTCCGTGGAATCTTCTTGTTGAAATCGGTCGACATTACTAGACAAGGGCAGGAAATTAACTATCGAGGAATCAATTTTTGATATGACAACTGTAGGATTTGTGGTTTCTAGAAACTCAATTGGAAACTTGTACGATGTAATGCTTATTATACACAGTGTGAAGATCGTTCGTATCAAATATTTCAATTCTTCAGGAAGCACCAAATGGTTATTCACTATTTCCAATACAGAAGTGATCGAGTAGTTATATGTCACGAAATTCTTGGCTCCGTGACCAGTTTTTGATTCTTTGATCTTCTTGACTGCAAACTTTGGGTTCTTTATGTTTGCTAAGTTTGGCACTCTCTGGAAAGTGGACTCGTTAAGTTGGATTCGTAAATTGTTGTTCTTCAAAGTGAAACTGTCCGTAACAGACAAGTCTTTGGTCACTTCGTTGCTCTTAGCTTGTAAATAAATGAACGACAGTGAACCAGCATGTTCCGGGAAGCTTAATTTCAGTACTGCCTCGAGCAAATTGGAAAATTGCCCGTTTTCATATGATCTTACTTCGGTTAAGCCTATTGAAAAATCGGATTCGATGTCATTAGAATCAGAAGACGTGAGTATATTGGCAGTCTTTACATGGGGAGTTAATTTCAAAATTGAATGAATAGTTTTCTGGATACTTTCGGACTCCAAAGGACCCGTCGTAACATGACAATTACCGTTTCCCATGACTATCTTGTTGCTATTCTGAGATAACTAAGTCATAGTAACCCGTTAACAAATCTTAAAGCGATGGATATCTGATCCTGCATTTAAATGCACCTCTTCTAATGCAAAATTGCAGCAATTGAAGAGATGGATGGGTTGGTGGTAGTCAGGGTTGGAAAGATGAGGTTACCATTAATAGGCTCTTAATGTGGGAGAGTGGATGAGTGGATGACGATGATATCATTTTTGTCTTTTGCAGTTTTTTACGAGGAGAAGTGACTTTTGGTTTTACCTTGAATATGTGTCACATAATAAGTGTACTTATACCTACAAGTTCAATGGCCCAAGAGTGAATAAATGACTTTCAACTCATTCAAACGCGAAATCCTCTAATAAGATCAAAGACCACTTCACACTCGACCAACCCTAGCAGTTTCAACAACCCCAATGGAAGAAAATGCCCTGAAATAAGAGCCACACCAAACAGAAGATAGAAACTCTGAAATACGGAATTAAGGTCACATGACAAGTAAATTTCTATGGCGGCATGGATGTATAGTATAATGCAACACATATACCCTCCGCCACTATTAAGCTAACCTTTGATCAATATATCCTCACATTTATTCAGCTCTTAGTAGTCCGAAGTGCATTCAGCTCGCTTCCGGACGATATCTCGAACCGTTTGTTTCACCGTAAAGGTACCCTGCAACACACCTTTTCGGGCAACAATAATAATGCCTTACGCTCAAACTCATCTACCAAACCCATTATTACATACATGACAACTACCCTATACACAGAACCTCATATAATGACAGATGGGCACCAGGAGACCTCGTGGGCTGTCCTTACATTGTGTCTTGTTCATAAAGGCCAGAAAGAGGCAAAATGATCCGTCAGTTGACAACTTGACGATTGTGGCAATTGATCTTAATACACTAACGCGGGGCACCAAGTAGCGAGGAGGGGTTGGTGACTCAGAATTGCATCAGGAAATGGCTATTTCCGTTATGAGATAGCCATATTGTAGAGACAATACGGACCTGACCGATGTTTTGAAGTTTTTCACCCGTTGGTCCAAAAGCACTCCAATTCTCCGGACTGACTAGCATCTCTCCAATGCTCTAATTCCGTGGTACATCTGTCTATTGCGTTGTCCGGTAATCGTCGCGAGAATTACCACAAAAGTGCGAAAATATACCGACAGAAAAAGAATACGGCGACGTTTCTCCCCTGTGTGGTAGTGGGGACGCCGTGGTAGAACTACTAAATGTAGCATAATGCACAGAGAGGAATATATATATAACCCGAAGGTAGGACATGTAGAAAGGTCGAAGTTTCTTCTTTGATTTATAACTTTTTCTAGCTCTGGACACTTACACAGTCTTGCAATCACGCCTGTAGCCAGATTCCACTCTTTCTATTGGAATTTTGGCCATACATCTTCCTTTTCGGAACGTATTGACCTCTCACTCATCGCATTCCCTGACCCTCACTGATCCGCTCACCACGACGCTGGCAGAAATTTCTACCGAGAGAATCTCCCGCTAGAAAATTTCCAATTCGACGGTGTCACCAGGACTCGATTGACATCGTTATAAGGTCATATTCGGCATAAAACGGCTCCAAATCGCCCAGAAACCCTCTGGATATCACTCAGCAACGCTGTAGAGCCATTTTTCATTCAGTTTGGACTGATCCGTAGAATTTTCACAGCATAGTCGTGGACTTATTAATATACTCATCACCATTTCTCGGTCTATTGTTAGCCAGTACTTCCGTTCGTTACGAAGTATTTCACGTTACAGAGTAGCCAATTACAAGCGAAAGTCCGAATCTGCTATGCTACAGTTTCACTACATGGCCCCATGGGTGCCGGGATTCAACCTGGCCATCGAAGCCGAGCTTTCAGCTACCGACAACTCTCCTCCATTTACGTCATTTCAGTTAGCTACTATCGACCATAAGTCAGGCTTTCCTAAGAACAGAACACTTGTTTTCCGAGGATTTCTATTCGATGATAAGACAAATAACATATTGACATGTACCACTGATAAGAGAATGAGCAAATACGACGAATTTCTCCACGATGACAAGTTTGAAGCGGTGTTCTACTTTCCTCGTACCAAAAAACAATTCAGATTCCGTGGAAGGGCCAGGATCATCGACGATACATTCAAGCCAATAATTGACATCTCAGCTATTCAACCAAAGACTATTCTCGAACATAACCACAAGAAGTCGCTCAAAAGAGATAAAGAATTCAATAACTCCGACTTGGAGGACGAAGTTGATGACGATGAGCTGATTGTCAATGGCCATCGACAAAACCACCATAATAATGGCAACGGGAGTCATTCTATAAATCCACAAACTATACCTATTCAGTCCAGTTTGTTGTCTCCGTCGTTGTTGTCACAGTTCAACGATTCTTCTCATGATTTAGCATACTCGACATTGAATGAGTTGTCCCATTTGCAATACATTCCACCCAGTGAACAAGAATGGAATGACGAGATCACAAGACAGTGGGAAAGTTTATCCAAATCGTTGAAGAAGAGCTTCAGAAAGCCTGCACCATTAGAGCCACTTAACGATGAGAATATGAAGTTGATGGACTCTATTAACAGAGGAGTAGATGGAAAGAAGGATGACCACGGATTGAAGAATTTCTCTGTGGTAGCATTGTTCATTGATCAAGTTGACATGGTTGAGTTGGAGAAGGACAGAAGATACATATATGTTAAGGATTCCCATCAGTTGTGGAGTGAGGAAGAGGTTTGTCCATGAGGAGAAGATAAGTTATACCTATATGACTTGAAGGGTGACGGGAACGAGATGGGATGCTAAAAAGCAAACGAAATAATAGAAAGAATGGAAGGAATCCATTCTCAAGGTGAAACTAACAGGGAGAGGAAAGTGCTGTCATCTGTTGGTTTTGAGTCTATGTCTAGTGTAGGTCTCTGTGTATGATAATGGGGATTGTTTCTAATGAAGCGATGATGTCTAGAAATAGAGGGTCATGAAGTGACGAAGAAGAAGTTAGAGGACGTATTCATGGTATAATAGTGTTACGATTAGACGTTCAATGTATATAGAAGGTAATAAAAAGACACGAAAGAGATAAGCGTGAGTGTAGTGGTGTAGGTGTATGCTTTGAATAAGTATGTATGTTAGGACATAGACGATAATAGGAGATTACAAGTGGTTGAAAGAAAGATAAAGTTGCAAGGTCCATGTTAAGAGAGAACACATTAGCGTGGTTAGACAAATGATATTAATAAGAGTAATTGAAAAGAACTTCTATAGTGAAGAATAATGAGAATAGAAGGATTTGATTAAATCGTAGTTCAGGTCAATACGACTACTTGATATGAGACGTCTTAAAGACCGTAAGATGTTAATGATAAGTGAAATAGTAATGAAATGTAAGTACCTATGATGAAGTAGTAGGTGGTGTTCATCGTAATACGTATAGGAATGTATCTACTAACATGTGAGTACCAACATCACTACAAGTATTACAAAGAAGATACCTTCTGTCACCACACCACCAAAGGTACACTAACAGTATTACCCCATGATGAATCCATCATAAAACAATAGCCACTAATAACCAGAAGACATTGGCAAAACACGCGAACACTACTCAATGGGCGGCAATATAGACATTCACGAGTGTACAACATTCATCAATAATGTGAGCAATAATAATTATACCAGTAATAATAATATCATCATCATCATCATCATCATCCAATATTTTACAAGAACAGACGCAATAAAGACGTGCTAAGAACACGCAAAAACAAACAATCACATCAAACAAAGTCATCAGACAAAGTCATCAAACAAAGCCATCAAACATACTACACACAGACAAGAGATGTGAGATGTGAGATGTGAGATGTGAGACGTGAAAAGTTAACCAGACAGGACAATGGTGATGACGAATGATCAATGCGAGTGAGAATGCAACGCGAGTTGACAAAGACGACCAATTGCTGCGAAATGGTGAAGACAATAAGAGCGACAAATACGAGAGGAGGTCAGACGGTTATGAGATGCAGAGTGAAGGGAGATGGTGAAGGTGAAGGGAAGGGAAGGAGATACATGTTGATTACTGTTGATGCAGAGGTAATGAAGTGGTATCATTTAAGAAATATGATCAAGTCGTTGTTGAAGTTGTAAATCGTCAAAAAAGGGTGTTTTGTTTCTATGTGGAAGTAACAAGCCTGTTTACGGGTAACCACGAGATCATTGAGTAGTAAGAACTAAAAAAATGATAACAAGAGATGAAAGAGTAAGAATAACAGAAAATGATCGCTACCAGGAATGCTAAGGAATCAACATCAAGAACACAGAACCACGAAACAGAAATACGCAAAAGCAACAGCAACAGAAACAAGACATCTTTAACCGACAAACACAATCCTCAAGCAACGTAATAATCCAACTTCAGAGTACTCAAGACAAATGATGCAAGTTAAACAAGACCACTCAATGAACAACAAATTAGAAAGCTTTAAAATCCACTTGTAACAGGAAATATAAAACCCTAACAACAACACAGAAGGATAACATAATAACTCACAACACTTGAATACTCACATCACTTGAATACTCACATCACTTGAATACTCACAACACTTAAAAACTAACACCAACTAAATCGTTTCCATTTTTTGAGCTGATCCCATGGATATGGAAGAAACTGAAGACAGCGGGGTCGGTCAATCAATGACTTTCGTTGATATGTCTGCGGGCTCATACACTAAGGTTACAATGAATGAGTGAAGTTATGGACGCGGTGTTGGGTAATTGTGGAAGTCACATTAACTATCAAGAAGTCAGATAATCAACATCCCAATTTCTCCTCTTTTAGTCTATCTCCATTACCACATGCCAATAGACTCAAGAGAGCTATCCTTGGGGACATCATTGGGTCTCTTGTAGTGTCCTCAAGTGTTCTTGTAATGACCTTGAAATGGTCTTAGTAGGCGATTCCAAAGGATGCAAATTTCAAAGCAACAGTCCCGTTTTAGATTGGCCCGAATGGGGAATTCTCGGGGTTCCAACAACACCATTTAGTACTTCTTGTGGAATGACTACAGTAAATAATAGTGAAATTGATTCGATTTTTCATGCCACAATTTGACTTTCTCTGGAACCATGCCTTTCGTCGTTCATTCGTTCATTCGTTCTACTTGACATCTCCCCACTCCTATTGTTAAAGTACCGGGAGGAGAGAATGTTGCTCGATTAAAGGCTTCTAGCGTAGAAAATTACATTGATGCTGATATTCGATTGGGCAAGAAATGGCGATTTCCATGGTACCACTTTGTTCGAATGGAGTCGTAGAAGAATCCGTGTGAGTTCTTGGTACTGGCTGATTTTATCCTCGGTAGAGATCTTGAGTTGTTGTTCATCGTTCAATACTTCAGTTAAATCGGAAAAATGGTTACAACGGGAGTAGAGCACCATACTCCCATTGCCCTGCCAATATGTCCGTGTTATTACCTCTGTTTACACTCCAAACAAACAACATCGGGAAGGATTAATCTCTATTACCTCCTACGATTGCCAACATTACCAGGCCTAATAGTGCAATAAATACAACTCTACACTTTTCTCAGCATAGAAGCCTCTAGCTCGACTTTTACTACACATCAGTATCCACCACCAGCATATAGCCCTATTACCTCTAAGATCTCAAAAGATACCATAATTACAAAACTAATAAACCATTAATATTAACCCCGAAATAACCAATACTCCACGAATATGTATAATCTACATATCTCAAAACACCCTCAATCAGACAAACTCACACACACACGCTCTCTGTTTCACTATCTCTCACTCTCACTAAACTTACACTCACTTGGACAAACAAACAGACAAACAAACAGTCAAACAAATAGTCAAACAAACAGTCAAACAAACGGACAAACAAATCAACCCTCTCACTCACTCAGATAACAAACTCTTACTCATTCACTCGCTCACACCACCAACCCACAATCTCCAAACACACTCCTCACAACACACTCCTCGCAACAACAGTTCCCTCTCTCTCAAACTACACTACCCACATCCACATCCTCTCTCTCACTCTCTCTCACTCTCACTCTCACTCTCACTCTCACTCTCACTCTCATACACCCACTTACTCCAACCCTACACAGTAACTAAAGGCTTCTCCCTCTGCGTGACTCGCCTGCACAATACCTCCTCACCCCCAAACATAAACATTAGCCGCCCAAACATAAACACACAACTTTCCCAGCAAAGAAAATTAAAAAAACAACACTCTTCTTTTCCTTGTTGTTTAAGATTGTTTGTTCAATAATATCGATTATCGTTAATCCTATCTACTCTTCACCCTCAAATCTCAGAAATGGCTCCTAAGACTAAGACTACCAAGGCCGTCGCCGCCGTCGCCGCCGCTGGCGTTCCTGCCAAGGTCACCTACAAGGGTATGTTATGATGGTGACTGTGATATTCCTGCGATAGCAGTAGCATGGTTGTGGTTTTGGCAGCAAAACGAGGTTGTGAGTGAAATGCCACTTGCAATAGGATTTAGACATCACGGACGTGTTATAGGACTATGACAAACTTGTCAATGGAACACTCCAACCCCTTGTCCAATGTCATCCTCGCAGTCAACGCCTCGACCAACCAAAATCCGTGTTTTGCTGCCGCTTGTTTTCAATTTGACTCTTAATACTAACAATCCCCTCTAGACATGATCAAGTCCGCCCTTGTCACCTTGAAGGAAAGAAACGGATCTTCGTACGTACCAACTGGAAGCACATGAATTGTCTCGGTGGAAACAGCTCCGCGTAGTTGTTTATCCTGAGCTCGTTGTACTTTTTTGCGTGTTTTGTTTATTTTACTAACCCCATATAGCCGTCAAGCCTTGAAGAAATACGTCCAATCCAACAACGACATCAAGGCCGCCAACTTCGACGCCTTGTTCAACACCGCCTTGAGAAAGGGTGTGGAAACCGGTGACTTCTTACAGCCAAAGGGTCCATCCGGTCCAGTTAAGTTGGCCAAGAAGGAGAAGCCAGCTGCTCCAAAGGTCGTCAAGAAGGCCGCTGCTCCAAAGAAGGAGAAGCCAGCTGCCCCAAAGAAGGTTGTCAAGAAGGCTGCTGCCCCAAAGAAGGTCGTTAAGAAGGCTGCCGCTCCAAAGAAGGAGACCAAGAAGGTTGTCAAGAAGACCGCCACCAAGAAGGTGACCAAGAAGGCCGCCCCAAAGAAGGCTACTAAGTAAGCTCTTGCTGAACTTCCGAATCTTTCCTCTGTATATTAGTGCTGGGCATAAAAATTAGTTCAAAACTTCTACTTTTTTATCTTTTTCTTCTTCCGACCGTTATACTTGAGAGGGGTATCTGGCCAAGATGGGAACCGCCCTCTTGGATCGTTGCTATTATAGCCGCCTGATTGGGAATGTTTCCCAGAAAGTCGATGCTACCTCCTTGAATTTTATTATTGTTTACTGTTATAATTATGACTGCTGTTTTACTACTATTAGGTATATCTAATTATTGCATTTTTGTGCCTACTGCCTCCTCTCGGCGTGTTTATATATGTACTTTCTACTTTATATGTATTAGTGAATAACTCGTCCGTGTGTATTTTTAGTATAGTGATTATACCTGAAGAGCGTGTAGTTGAGTCTGTAGTGGATCCGATGTGCTAGAGGAAGAACCTGTTTCATAGAGAAGCAAGTTCCGCCCATATAAACCCACTTTTTCGGCGAATCAAGTGCCCACCATGTCTCCAGACCATCTCTATTGCTGCGATTTTGCAGTTATATGTTTATTTACCTTTGTTTCTGTATGCACGCTATACTCATTTTCCAAATTCGTGTTTTCGCGTATGATTAGTTGCTTTAGTTACAGCCATTAAGAGATCTGAGACTGTGTAGTGGGATGACGAATGGGGTTCAGCCGCAGATAAATAGTGCAAAACGGAGGGTAGCAGAGGGTGAAAGTGGTGGATATGATGTAGATGAGTGGGTAAGTGAAGTAGATGGTGTATATGGGATATGGGAATGATAAGTATGTGAAAATTGTTCATGAAGGAGAGCATTAGGTGAAAGTGGTTGGTGTAGTGTTTTCTTAAGGAAACTGAAAAGTTTTGATATTTTTAGGTTTTTCGCAGTCATTTTGAGAAATGCAAGTGAAATGTGGGGTTGGTTGTGACAACAATGGAAGTATAATATTGAGGTTAAGAAGTTGGAAATGTAGCTATTTGTGTGTATATACTGAGAGAGAAATATAGGTAAGAGTTAGGGATAGAGAGATTTCTGGTCACATTTTGGGTATTTGTATTGTCTGGGATGCGGTGTAGCAGCGTGAGTATGTATGGACATTATACTTTTATGCACAATGAGATTTAAGAGACTACAATAAAATTCTACGAAATTCCATGCCTTTTCCATCTTTCTTTTATATATCTATACTCGCCACACTCGCCATACAACTCAAATTCCAATTACGTATTAGAGCATATAAAACACAGATATACAAACACAGTGCCCATAAATACCATCCCTTTCCCATGCCCCACAGTCAATCCCACCGCGCTACCACATTCTTGTCAAAAACTAAATCACACCAGCACCTGCCTTAGACCTGCATCAGACCTGTCCTTAGTTCACGTCTCACCTCTCATTTTCCGTACTAACATAAAGAAGTCATTTCTTTCATCATTCTTCAGTGTTCTTCTTTCAATTACGGAGTAGTTGCGGTATAAGATGACAGAATTCAAGCCTACGATTGCTATTATTGTCGCCGCATTGAAGCCGGAATTGGCCATTGGCTACCAGGGCAAAATGCCATGGCGTTTACGCAAAGAGATTCGCTACTTCAAAGAAGTCACCTCCAATACCTCAGATTCCACCAAGATCAATGCTGTAGTAATGGGCCGGAAAACATGGGATTCGATACCGCCAAAGTTCAGACCACTTCCTGATAGAGTTAACGTTGTTCTTTCTCGGTCATTTGAAAATGAAGTGATAGACGACAATGTTATCCATGCTAACTCTATAGCCAGCTCCTTGAAGCAATTGAAGGAATTGTACAGCAGCAAGGTGGAAAGAGTGTTCATCATTGGAGGAGCCGAAATCTACAATGAGTTGATAAACGATAAGAATGTTTCTCACTTGTTACTCACGGAGATTCAAAACACAAATAAGGATAAAGAAGTGCCTGTAGATACATTCTTGAAGTTCCCGTTATACACTGGGGACTCGCAATGGTCAAGACTGTCCAAGCTGGATTTGCAGAAGTTCATCGGTGAAAATATTGCTATTGAGGATGATATCGTTGAAGGAGACTTCACCTATAACTTCACGTTATGGAACAAGAAGTAGGTAGTCATGTCCATAATGTATATAAATGAGTTATGTCAAAAGTTTCACAAATAGTTTCAACTTACTCTAATGTATTAGAAATCGTATTATTTACAAAGCTATGTACAATTATATGCTCTTTTCAATAAATTAAAACTCCCCTACTGACTCTCGCTTCCACTATCTGTTTGCTTCTTCAACAATACTGGGTCATATACTCTCATTCTGTCTGTGATACGTTCATCCACTTCCAAATCTTGTATCCATTCGGCGTTCTTGGCCTTTCCCTTTTCCACCCACTTTTTTGGCCAGTCCAATTCTTCTTCCTTGGCTAACAATGTATCCTTAAACTGGAATGGACGGGACAAGTTGTACACTATCGAAGTGGTTCTACGGCCGTACTCGTCAGCCAATCTTCTTTTGGTGAAATATCTGTAAATCTTCTCTGGAATTTTGAGGAAACCAGTCAACTTAGGAATTGGGTAGACGTAAACAGGCTGTTCAAAGAGTACTGGAATATTCTTTTCAGTGGTAATGACGCTTCCAAAGTTCAACTCCGGTGCCAATTCCGCAGCAGGATATGCCGATGGTTGGATAAATGGCTTGACAACGGGAGCCAACTTGGCTTCTTCATCGTCATCGTCATCTTCAACCGATTTGCCTTCAGCAATTTTATCTTCCTTTTCCTTTTGTTTCTCGGCCTTAACTCTTTCTTCTTCGTCAATGACCTCCTGAGGCTTTTCCAAAGGCCCCAATAAACCTTCATGAACACCAGCAAGGTATTCTTTATATGCTCCTCTCCCAATACATATCACACCTCCAGATTCTGCAGGGTTCAATTCATCTTCTGATTTCACTTCTACTGGACTGATAATGTGGTATAATCCCAAAACATCTGCTGGCTTGTACAAATCCAGTCTCTTGACGAGAGGTCCATCTTCACTCTCAGTTTCGTTACGCTGAGTGCCTTTGAACACACTTGAGGCTCCCGAAGCAATAGAAGTCCATGATTTCTTGCTATTTTCATCTGTTTGGTCTGATTCTAATTCTTCTGACTTCTTTCCTTTGGCCAATTTGTCCAATCTCAATTGTCTGATCTTCTGAGCCACTGTAGATCTTATATCTCCCTGTCTAGACTCGCTGAAAACTTCATAATCAAGCGAAGCAGCATTCAACACTGGCTTGACAAATTTTCTGAAGATCTTCAATGACTCCTCGAGGAAATCATCCGGAGGAGGAGCAATGAAGATGGTCAATTTACGAGGAACTCTGTCTACTGGATATATGCCTTCACTCAAGGAATGGACTTCGGCCATCCACTTTTTTCTGATTTGAGATTGCTGGTACTTGTCGTATGCTATACCACCACCGATTCCAGCAAGAAGAGACCAGAAAATCATCCAGTTTCTTGAGGGTAACGATATTCTGGGGATACCCATCATTCTAAGAGCAGGGTTGGTAAAGCCTTTCTTCTTGGCAGCCTCGGCAGGCTTAGCCGCCGGCGAGGGCGGTTTTTCGGCCACCGGCTCCTTCTTAGGTTCTGTTCCTGACATGAGGTACTACTTTCAGAGCGAATCACCGTCTTGAACCCAGTTCTAATTGCACATAAACACCACCATTTCCAGTGAAATATCCAGAAATCATTTCTTGAAGCGTCTGCAAACGTCGATGAGAAATGCACGTGACTTTCGTGAGTGGAAAAAAGTAGTGGCGGTGTGTGCAGGAGAGACGATATGGTAGCGTCGAAGAAGTTAGTAGCAGTGGTAGTTGGAGTAGTGGTGGTGGTGGTAGTGGTGGTAGTAGGTGTGATATGTTGTGTGTAAGGATGAAGGGTGTGATGTAACCTTGTAGTGAGGTGACGATATATTCGATATTTATGCTTGGGTGAAAATGAATGGAATGGAATTGAAAAAAAATTGGGTGCTAGTATATATTATGTGTACTATGATGTTCTATAGTAAGCCTTGGCCAGTGAAATGGCTGCGAAATCGAGTATATCCATTTATTCTATGAGACTAGAAATGAAGTCAAAGAGAAAGAGCTGTTGATAGAAATCTACAACCATTCACTATAAAGAACCTACATCAGTGTCGTTTTCCCTTGTTGTTGATATGTGAGATATATAATGTTTTAGTATTGCTTTACTCTTCAACCATGCCATTTATATATAACATATATATACGTATATATATACGTTTCTAATACCTAGATATCTATCATTTTTTAATTGAATTCCAACGCGATAACCTCTTACTTCAAGAACCGCTTCAATTCAACCATGAGATCATCCTGCGACAAGTTCTTTCCTATGAAGACCAACTTGTTTTCTGTTACTCCATCTATTAGTACACCACCCTCAATAATGTCATAAGTGTCTCTTACACCTTGAACAACCCTGACATCAACGTCATCTTCATTCTTCTTAACCAATAATCCCTTCATTCTGTGAATCTCTACAGTCTTAGAGTTTACAGTCGACTCCCAGAGCACATATTGGAGGAATGACTCGATTTGCTGAAACTGCTCATTGCTGGCAAAGAAGTCAAAGCTGATGGTGATCGTCTTGATCCTGCTATCATGAAACGATGATCCGCTTTGGAAATTAATTGTCTTTTGTAACTTTTCGACATTTGCCTCAAACGAGTGGAGATCAAGGATCTTATCAAGATCTATATCTCCAAAACTAGTGGAGTGAATAGGTGAACTGAGATTGATATCCCTAATTCTTTTTGTTATCTCGTCTAACTTTTCCTCTGATCCGTCCAAACGGTCGACTTTGTTAACCAAGATTGTATCGGCTAATGCAATTTGTAAATGTGCAGTGGTGATTCCCTCCTTTAATTTGGCAGCCTCTTGGGCAATTTCTTCTTCTGTGAGATCCTCTTTATTGGTTGCTTGTGAGGTTATCAAGTGATTATGTTCTCTATGCCAGTGACCGCCAACATCGTTCAAGCATGTTAGAATATGCTCAGAATCAACCACAGTAATAACTCCGTCTATATATATGTTTGAAGACAAACCCTGATCAATCCAGAACATCTTAGCTATAGGAGCTGGATCCGCAATTCCCGTAGTTTCCAACAAAATGTAATCTATATGGTCTTTTGAATGTTCTACCAACTGCTCTATGGCTGCTACTCCGTTATCTTTGACAGTACAGCATAAACATCCATTTCCTAAATCTAGCCATTCCTGAATGGACTCGTTCTTCTCGGAGTCTTTGATGGTGATGGACTTTTCAATGACAGATGAATCACCAAACTCGTTTAGGATGATGGCGAGACGTTTTTTTGACCTTCTTCCGATTTTCTCGAGCAAAGTTGATTTACCCGAGCCCAAGTAGCCTGTTATGATAGTAATTGGGATTTTCTTTGTGTTTTCCTTGTCATTTTCAATACCGTTTAGTTGTAAAGATGCAGATATGGGAGTAGAGCTAGGCACAGACTCTGGGCCATCGCTAGCACTAACGGATTTCAACTCCGATTGAGAAGCCAGCTTCAGCGACAAAGCTAGATTGTCTATAGTCGACAACTGGGAAACCGAAACCGAATCTATATCCTCTACCAAGTCAGGTATATCATCCATTTTGCAGCAATAGGTATGGTTGCTAAATAAGAAGGGTGTTAGTAAGAATCGAATAAGCGATTTAGGTTTGTAGTGCACTTTAGGAGGGTGGCAGAGAGTGCAGAGTGCAGAGTGCAGAGTGCAGAGAGACTCGAGGGAAGAAGGCTCGGAAGTGAGCTCTGTCGCGACAAGAAAACCGACATTGATATGGTAGGGAGTGACTTTAGGCTGAAATTCAATGTTGAAGAGTGTTGTTCTTAGTAGATGAGTGTTTACCCATAAGTATTTTTATATTGAAATACCTCATGAAAGAATAATAAGTGTTAAATTGTAAAACTAAGAGATTTTGTAAGGCAATGTTTCGAAATTCTAAGTAATACCGATGAACTCTATTCCTAACTCTCGCTTCTATTTCATTGTCTCCATGAATATGGGGGTACATAGGAAATGAGTGAAGAATTCGACCTAGACGCTTACTTTAGAACAATTTTACATCTTCAGGCCAAAGGTATGGGACTTTCACATCACTCTTAATTATTCCATTTCTCTGAGAATAACTGTTGGAGCTCAAACCATCTAAAACTTCAGACTCATTCTCTTTCGTCCATACTCACATTATCAATGAATTTGTATCAAAATCACAATATATATCATGAAGCGTTAGCTGTTCTGCGTTACATTTGTATACCCATAGGGTATACTCAGATTGCTGACTACACATTTCATCTTTCAATTTTGCAGCCTTTTAAGTGGAAGCTTCACCATTCGCACACCCCATCATACAAGAACTGAGCAGTCGTGCAATCAGCATAATCTTCAAGTTGGGAGGCAAATTCCCTAACATTAACTAGATTTATGTCTCTTTTTGTCTCAATAATTCAAAACACAATACTGCGGCATGGGTCTTTGTCTATATTGTCGTGCGATTACCATAATTATCTCGGAGGCAAATCAGCACTTAATTTTTGTCGCACTGATCGGTTGATGTCGCACACTAACAAACCTCACAATCTCACGCACAGTTAACTGAGCTGGCACACTTCTTTGCTCGCTTTGTTCGCTTTGTTAGTCCTTTTGCTCCTCTCTCCCCATAGTTAAGCTCGCACTGTTAACGACTTTGTCGTATTTTTGTTTTAGCAGCGAAAAAAAGGCAGGCGGCGAATTAAATCGGATTAACCACTGGATTGATTGTGGTGGAAGTTCACAGAAAGACGAGAGAATCGTAGCAGGAATTGTGTTTTTGCTGTGTATTCGTAGTTAGATAACATCAGAGCATAGGATTAGTCACGTTCACGGCTTTTCACCGCAAGAAATCACAAAAATCGCCCCAATTGACGTCTTCTGTATCATTAACAGCAGACCAGAAAACTCCACTACAAGACCACCTAAATCCACTAGAAACTGCTGGAAAACGGTCTAATACGTCTAAACAAGTCATAAAACAACCCTAATCAACACTCACATTCACATCATATCATGCCAGGCTTAAGTTTCGACAATTACCAGAGAAATTCCTACCTTACCACCAAGGGTTACGGTACTCCTAAAGCCACCTCGACTGGTACCACTATCGTTGGTTGCAAGTTCAAAGGCGGTGTAGTCATTGCCGCCGATACAAGAGCTACAGCAGGCCCAATCGTCGCCGACAAGAACTGTGAAAAATTGCACAGATTGGCCCCGAAGATCTGGTGTGCTGGTGCTGGTACCGCCGCCGATACCGAGATGGTAACCCAATTGATTGCCTCCAACTTGGAGTTGCACGCATTGTCTCAGGATAGACAGCCTAGAGTCATCACAGCATTGACGATGTTAAAACAGCACTTGTTCAAGTACCAGGGCCATTTGGGTGCTTACTTGATTGTCGCTGGTGTCGATCCTACCGGAGCACACCTTTTATCTGTTCAAGCACACGGTTCTACTGATATCGGAAAGTACCAATCACTTGGATCGGGTTCTTTGGCTGCCATGGCCGTGTTGGAAACCCACTACAAGGAAGATATGTCCAAGGAGGAAGCCATGAAGTTGTGTGCCGATGCCATTGAGCTGGGTATCTGGAACGATTTGGGATCCGGTTCCAACGTGGATTTGTGTGTCATGGAAGTGGGC
Organism: Scheffersomyces cryptocercus; assembly: GCA_030555905.1. Taxonomy (NCBI): domain Eukaryota; kingdom Fungi; phylum Ascomycota; class Pichiomycetes; order Serinales; family Debaryomycetaceae; genus Scheffersomyces; species Scheffersomyces cryptocercus. The sequence continues at coordinate 76,110 of JANIVO010000023.1, forward strand.
AAGGACGCCGAGTTACACAGAAACTACTTGACACCGAACGTGAGATCAGAGAAGGCCAGATCGTATAAGTTTGCCAGAGGAACGACGGCTGTGTTGAGAGAAAGCGTAAGACAGGTTTTAGATGTCGAGGAGACTGTGATTAGCTTCGGAGGTGATGCCATGGAGGTGGACGCATAGAGAAGTATGATATAGCGCAATGAATATAAAATACATATAAGAAGTTATGAAAATATCTCAATTTGAGCAAAGGTTAATAACTATGTTAGTACTCATATTCCTTCTATTTTGAAGCCGTGTGATAGTAATACTAATTCTGGTTTATGCAGTTAGTGTATGGAATATCTCTAACAATGATACGGGACTGGGCACTTCAAGATCTCTTTTGGAGCAAATACAAACTAATTCCAGAGGCAAGGGTCGTAGATCTATTATCATAAGTAAAACTAAAGAGGAAGGTCTAAATATTAGGTAAATTTCAGTAATACTATAGTAAACCACCAACATTATATACTTCCACTGCTCACACTACAATAGCAAACATAATGCTCCGAGGCCACAGACTTTCATTCTATTATTATACCTAAAACTAAAGATAAAGGCCCTAATTGTACTATACTATAGTATAACAGTACCTAAAACTAAAGATAAAGGCCCTAATAGTACTGTAGTATAACACTATATACTTCTACTGCTCACACTATACTAAGAAACACAAAAGCTCCGAGGCCACAGACTTTCATTCTATTATTATACCTACAACTAAAGATAAAGGCCCTAATAGTACTATACTATAGTACTACACTACATACTTTTACTGCTCACACTATACTAGACACATATAAGCTCTAAAATACACCATAATTTGCACCAAAATTACCCTGAAAAATCCCAATTTCTACCTTCTTTCTCTACTTTCTCCTCACACATACACCATCTACTCCATCCACAATACTACACCCCACTAACCCCTACATCCATCCCCTTTCACTCTATCACATTCACTCCACCAACCTCCACTATAAAATGCACACCCGTGCCGCAGCTTCTAGATTTTTCTACGACGGTTTACGATTTTTCAGTTGGTTGTGTTCCAGAACTTGCCGTGTTATAGATATAAACCACGGTTTGTTACGGTTTGTTTCTTCGGTTGAGACGTAGTATATATAGCAATAGTTCGCTGTAAGTAGTCGTAGTCTATAGCAGTCCGTAGAATTCGAAAATTTCGCTGAAAATCCGCATATCAACCGTACCTGGAATAGTACTATACATCTATATCTTTAAGGCTATTTTTCACCATGGTCGTTAACAACCCTAATAACTGGCACTGGGTCGACAAAAACTGTATCGACTGGACAAAGGCCTACTTCAACGATAACTTGGTGGGGTTATCTGCAACAGAATCGCCCAAAAAAGTCGCCATCGACAAGGTTTCCTCCATCGAAGGTGACGTCGAAGTGTCCCAGAGAAAGGGTAAGGTGATCTCGTTATTCGACTTGAAGCTTATCTTGGGATTCGCTGGTCAAGTAGAGGAAGGAAAAGAGGTTAAGGGCTCAATCTTGATCCCAGAGCTCGCTTACGATTCCACAGAGGACGACTTACAGTTCGAAATCAGCATCTTCAACGAAGACGCTTCAAACCTGGCCATTGCTCCATTCATAAAAGCTAACGTGTTACCTCAATTACGTAAACTTTTGGTCAAATTCGGCGTTGACTTGATTGTGACCAACAGTGCCGACATTCAATTGCCCCTGGAAAAGGTCAACTCCACGTTCACCAAGGCTAACCAAGAAGCTTCTATCAAAAAAGATGCTGCTCCTAAAGTTGCTACTGAGGCCAAAAGCTCAACAGCTTCAACATCTACAACTTCTACATCCAAGACCGCGTCAGGTTCTTCAATTCCTAAGTACAACACTAGTACATTATACTTGGAGCCAACTTTCAACACTACTGCCGAGCAATTGTACATAACACTTCTTGATGAAGCCAGAATCGCAGCATGGTCTCGTTCGTACCCAATAATCGAGAAGTTCCCACCATCCGTAGGGTCTGAGTACAAGTTCTTTGGGGGCTCAGTCAATGGTAAGATTATCAAGTTGGTGCCAAATGAACATATTGTTGAATTATGGAGACTCGACGACTGGAAGTTAGGACACTACGCCGAGTTGGACATCCAATTAGTACAAGGAGCTGGAGAAACAAAGATGACCGTCAAATTTACTGGTATTCCGATTGGAGAGGAAGATAGAGTGAGAGGTAACTTTGAGGATTACTACATTAGATCCATCAAGACCACTTTCGGTTTTGGTGCTGTGTTGTAGAAGATGAAGTTAAGAATGAATAGAAAATTGAGCGGTCTTTTGCACCCGTTGAAACCACGCCAAAGTTTTCAATAAATAAATGCTTTAAGTTTGAGGATAATGAGGTATGACCATCGTAGGACGTAGATATGGACCAGAATGGAAGGACTACTACAGCTTAATCAACATAGCCTAGCTGCTCATCGAAGATCGTGAATTTTTGCCAAGAAGATCAGACGACGACTTCACCGTTTGGACGGAAGAGGAGAAACCCGAAGTAACCCAGAACACACGTATTCCTGCTTCTCTGTGATAGAAATGGTCTGATGTGTAGATCCATATGACTCAGAGCTCAAATTCAAGATCATATTTGTAATACGGAAGCAATTGGATGGGAAGAGCAAGTTAATAATGAGGGGTCCAATGGATGCTTTGGAACATCGAAAACTGCGGGAATAACGGTGTTGCAAGTTGCAATTTTCAACAGAGCAATCCAAGGAGGTTGCTGTAGATGAGTTCATAGCTTTCTTTTGAGCAGAAGAACAATAAAACGGGGAAATCTTTGTTTATATTCCTCCAAATACAACCATTGCCCTGGTCCTTCAACCGGATCTCAACTGAATTCTCCAAGGGCCATTAAATTTCACTGGATACCACCATTATTGCTCCAAGAACCAGCTTTCTATCTTGGTCCGTTCTTTCTATTTATACGTGGACATAGATAAAAGCATAAACAATGATTACTAACCAACTCTAATAACATCCATTGCATCCATTCCGTCCTCCCAATAACTCTTCTTCCACCACTCATGTCCCTCCTCCGATGTCCATCTCCCATGTCCATCATCCACCAATTTTGCACCCGAATCGCTATCTCTCTTATTCCGGTGGTTAGCCGCGACCTTTTTTCGGTTTTTCGGTTCTGTTCGGTTTTTCTCGGTTCCGCCAGGAAACCACTGCCTAATCCAGCTAAAATATCACCCGCTTACCTCAGCACTATCCAGCCGTTGACTGTGGAAAAAACAAAAGACAAAAAACAATCTCTCATCACACTAATCTCTCTCACTCACACTCTCATTAATCTCTCACACTCACACTCACTCTCATTAATCTCACACTCACTCTCATTAATCTCACACTCACTCTCACTAATCTCACTAATCTCACTAATCTCTCACGCTCACTAATCACACTCTCAGTCTCACACTTACTCTCATTTTCTCCACCGCCGCCTTCTCCCTCTCTCGCTACAGGATCGCTATATAAAGACAAGTGAGGATTCTCAAATTGGAAGGTTTGGCAGTCAAATTTTATGGATTAGACGGTTTTCTTTCTATTCTTTGTATTCTTTGTATTCTTTCTAGACAGTTCTGTTTCTTTCGCAAACATCGGTAACATCGCTGTTGTATCTAGCCAAGAATACGTAGTATCGCCGTCCAGAATGTCCGAATCGACCGTTGGTAAAGTACGTATAAGAGACGCCGCTGCTAGGGGCTCTATATATAAGCAATCGAGCTGGATCTACACGGGGAGGAAATTGGCACCCTAGCCGTTATGGTGGAAGTGGATTTGGCACCGTGGCGGTTACAGGGACCCTGAACCCTTGGTGTTTGGCTGCAAAATGGAGCCGAATACTCTGTTATCGATGCCAATTGACAGTGGTGGTATCAAGTAGAGTTGTCTGTGGAATTTGGGCATCGTCGTTCATCATCGATTTTATCAGCCGAGCCGATCGGGTGGTGAAAGGGAGACAAAGACACCATTTGACCTCCAATAGGCCCAATGCTACGAAGCAGCCAAGCTCTATACAATTGCTAGGCTACTCAATTGAATGAAGAGATTGAAGAGATCCATTCCGTTAAAATTTACCGCTTATAGCAATTACGAACGAATACTAACAATATTTGTAGACTATCAAGTGCAGAGCTGCTGTCGCCTGGGAAGCAGGCAAGCCATTGTCCATCGAAGAGATCGAGGTCTTGCCTCCAAGAGCCCACGAAGTCCGTATCAAGATCTTACACACCGGTGTTTGTCACACTGACGCTTACACCTTGAGTGGTGTCGACCCAGAGGGTGCTTTCCCAGTTGTTTTGGGACACGAAGGTGCCGGTATTGTCGAGTCCATCGGTGAAGGTGTCACCTCCGTGAAGGTCGGTGACTCTGTCATCGCTCTCTACACCCCAGAGTGTAAGGAATGTAAGTTCTGTAAGTCTGGAAAGACCAACTTGTGTGGTAAGATCAGAGCCACCCAAGGTAAGGGTGTAATGCCAGATGGAACCTCTAGATTGAGATGTAAGGGTAAGGACTTGCTCCATTTCATGGGTTGTTCTACCTTCTCCGAGTACACTGTTGTTGCTGACATTTCCGTTGTCGCTGTCAACCCAGAGGCTAAGCCAGACAGAACTTGTTTGTTAGGTTGTGGTATCACCACTGGTTACGGTGCTGCTACCATCACTGCCAACGTCCAAGAAGGTGATAACGTCGCCGTTTTCGGTGCCGGTTGTGTTGGTTTATCTGTTGTCCAAGGTGCTCTCCAGAGAAAGGCTGCCAAGATCATTGTTGTCGACATCAACGACAAGAAGAAGGAATGGGCCGAGAAATTCGGTGCCACTGACTTTGTCAACCCAACTACTTTGCCAAAGGGTGTGTCAATTGTTGACAAATTGATTGAAATGACCGATGGTGGTTGCGACTATACTTTTGACTGTACTGGTAACGTCGACGTCATGAGAAACGCTTTAGAGGCTTGTCACAAGGGTTGGGGTACCTCTGTTATCATTGGTGTTGCTGCTGCTGGTAAGGAGATCTCTACTAGACCATTCCAATTGGTTACTGGTAGAGTGTGGAAGGGTGCTGCTTTCGGAGGTGTTAAGGGCAGATCTCAATTGCCAGGCATAGTCGATGACTACATGGCCGGTAAGTTGAAGGTCGATGATTTCATTACCCACAGACACCCATTGGAAAATATTAATACTGCCTTCGATGACATGCACAAGGGTGACTGTATCAGAGCTGTGATTGACTACTAAAGCCAGCAGCCAGCACAGACTAACGCCAAACTCTAGTATGTGAAGTGTATATAAAAATTAAAAGACGTTTCAATAGTTATCTTCATGTTCTAAATAGTCTTTTCTTTGTGCTGGGCGCAATAAATTATGGGCGTTAGAAAGACTATGTAAGCGTTGTAGAGGAATGTCTACGTATTCTTACGATTAAACACTATGTGAGTACTATAATACATTAAGGAGGCTATCTATCAACAAAACTCTATTTGTCTATGCACATTATCTACCTCTTTGGTCATCTTTTACTATCTAGCTATAATGCTATGACTTTACTCGTCTTCGTCCATTCTATCGTCGTTGTTCACATCGATTTCAACGTCACTATAGTTTTCTTCATCTGCTTCTAAATCAAGGGCAGATTTGACAGGAACTCCTTCATCTTCATCCTCATCATCCTCATCATCTTCGTCGGCACTGACCTCGCTTTCTTCGTCACTGTCTACGTAATCATCGTGTCCATCCATGATCTCAATGTCCTCTCCATTTTCTATTATACCCAAAGCCTCGGCGTCGTCGATCTCTTCGATATATTCGATATCGCTGTCTACCTCTTCTGGATCGTCTTGAAGTTCTTCGCTTAGAATCTCTTTCTTCAAGTCGTTCTGTTCATACAACATCTTCAATCTGCCTTGTAACTCTAACAATCTTGGTAAAGTGTCAGCTTTCTTGATCAAAATGGAGTGCAAACCAGAAAGCTTGATGCTGAGATTAGGTAAGGATGAGATAACGGCACCATGAATGATGACAATCCACTTTAACCAGTAGTTCAACTGGTCAAATCTGGAGGTTTGACGTTGTATTCTCTCACTGAGTCTATCTAAGAGAACAACAGCTAAAGAAGGATCCAATTTAGCAATAGTATTCTGAATCACTTCTGGATCACGATTGCTTAACACAGTTTCCAATAAGGAATGATCGTTGTTTCTCAAAGATTGAGCCAAGATGATGGTCAATGTACCAGTCTTTTCTCCTCCCAACTTGTTTTTGGTTGTCTTGGCAGATTGCTTCTGGGACTTCAGATCACCAGACAACTTTTCCAACTTATCGGCTAAAGTCTCAAACTCTTCCTCTTCATCATCGTCGTCTTGGTCCAAGTGTCTGACGTTAGATCCATCGGATATGATGGCATGTCCTTCACTATATTGCTTGGAAGCTGCGATATCGTGTCCGTAAGCAGAATGGTTAGTCACTCTCAAGTCTGGCTTAGATTTACGGATAACCTTATCGGAATTCAAGGTGAAGTTTCCAGTCTCGTCGATCCATTGGAGACTCTCAAAGAATGACAAGTTAGAGTTCTCCAACCACGAAACGACTATGGAGTCATTGTCTATGGTGATAGAGTTAACTATCAAGTTAGCATCTTGTGGACTCTTGATTTCAGTTTCTGGTCTGGACAATCTGATAGTACTTTGAGGAGAACGGGACTGAACGCCAGCCTGTTGTCTTCTCTTACTCTTCTTACTAACTGGTGTAGATGGTTGCAGTGGTTGTTGCGATTCGCTGGATAATGCGTTATTGAACAATTCGACGTTACCATTTTCGTCGATTACTACCAAAACGGACTTGTTATCCTTCAAGCCCAATGAAACGTCCACTACTGGAGCTTGGGATACAAAAACAGTCTTTGTGGTAGCTCTTTCCACTGAGTATAAGTTGATGAAACGATCTCCTTTGGCACTGGTCAAGAACAAATCGCTATCGTTGACTACTGGCAAAATGGAGTTTATTGGTTGTATATGTCCTGGGTAGGTCTTCACGAGCTCTTTCAGCGAAATGTTCACCAAGTAGATAGAATGAGAGCCTACAAGTAAATGTGGTTGGCTGTTGTATGCAATGGTGGATATTCTGTTGACAGTTTCGGCATTTTCAATGAAGTCTGTTATCTTGATGGTTTGAACCAATTTGAACGTGTTCAAATCCCATTCGTAGACAGATCCACCGAGATCGCAGGACCAACCGGTCTGGGTATGCAAGGAGTAATGGAAGTCCAAAATGGCACCGTTGTTGGAGGTGGTGAGTTCAGCTACGATGTCGTTGGTAGCTGGGGAATACACCAAGATAGAACCTTTGGTTAAGGTTAATGCTATGAATTGCTGTTCACCAGCGTATGAAATCCACGACAAGTTAGTCACTCTACAGGATTTGTCCAAGTCGAACGAGGTATTCAACGAAGATTGCGATGCATTGATGGATTGGACCTTGATTTGATGGGTATCCAAGGCCACTAAAGCACTGGCCAAGTAGGTCCTCGACGGATCAAACTTGGAGCATATGACAGCCAGGGATGACATTATGTGGTGTTTACTGTATTTGATGCGGAAAACGGGTTGAAAAGCTCAGAAGTTGGGATTTCTATTGCTTTGATGCTTGTTGGTTATACGGAAGTGAAAAATTATGGGACTGAAAAATTGCAAAACAGTCCAATGAAAGGCACTTTGGATGGTGAAAAATCAGGTTTTTCCCGCACGAATCGATACTGTCCCGAGTTCTGGAAATATTATAACTGCTGGCTACACTGAACAACTCCCCACGGCACTTTAACCCTGGATATTTCACCATTCCTCCATCTCTTAACTTAGTGGTTTTGAAGAGATGAGGATTTTAAAAAATTTGTGAGTGGGGTTGTGTGCAGGTGGGAGATGGTACTGAGTCGGTTATGAGAAGATGGTAGCGCGCGGATGGATAGTAAGAATGTAAGAATGTGATAAAGTAGTGGAGTGATGATGATAAAGAACAAAGAAGAGATTAGTATAAAAGCTGTAAGACAGTACAATATAAATAAAAAATGAATACACATAAAGAAATCAGTTATGTAAGTCGTTGAATATTTAAGTAGAAGTTGAGTTAGCAGAGTTAGTGGAGGAGTGGTATATTATATTATGGTAGAGTGCTGTGGTGGAGTAGTGGTATATTATATTATGGTAGAGTGCTGTGGTGGAGTAGTGGTATATTATATTATTTAGAGTGCTGTGGTGGAGTATTGATGAAGGATTAGGTGGTAGGTAGTAGTAAGAGTTGGGATGGAAGTGCTCTCTTTTTTTTGTTAAATAGTATCTTCTTGGTTTGGAAGTGGCTACTATTGGTGTATTGTAGTGCTATATTATCAGTATTACAAAATGGCTGCGAAACCGTTACGGTATAGTTTGTAGCCGTATTAAAGTTTAATTGATATTATATATATAATGTGAACTGTAATATGTTGTAGTATACTGTGAGTGAAAATATATGGCTGCGAAACTGTTAAGGAATAGTCTGTACTAATGAAAAGCTGTATTAAATTTTTATTGCTAGTATGTATATATATTTTATGTATCTATTGTGAAGAGTCAAAGCATGAAATGATAAAATGACAGTGCAATAATATGGTCTTGAATTGAAGGAAAAGTATTCATTTAGGTATATGGATTTTGCCATATTCTGTAGATATACTGTGAATCATATATTTTTATTAGTGAAAGATAATTTCAAATACTCTATTATACCTTTACACATAAACCGCCTAACAATACAAAATTCCCTTAAATATTACATACACATTATCCATCCATCTATACATTTCCCTAGCTTTTGCGCCTTCTTTTTGTATCCTTCGATGCATCACTTTCAACCTTATCATCGTCCTTTCTATCTTCATCCTCCTCCTCCTCATCTCCGTCCTCAATCTCAAGACCGCTATCTCCTCGAGTGATAGTAATATTGATACCACCGCGAGATTTGCGCCTTTTAAGCTTCGTTCTGGTGTCTTTTGCCACGGTCGACGTACTAGCCGTTGTTACGGCGCTTGTTGATTCTTCGTCCTCCTCGACCTCGTCTGCAAATAAATGGGCATTTGTGATCGGCTTTCTAGTCTCATCAACAAGCAGCTCATACTCCTCCTTCTTCATTTTCCCCTCTTTTATCAACTTCTTCAAGAGCTCACTTTCTTCAGGAGACTTTATATGTTGCGCCGGTATTAATTCAGGAGAATTAGACTTGGTCAGAGATTCTAAGCTGGTCGATCTTGCCGTGTCGTATTCACTGGGCGTTCCTTCCGCAGTCTGCGTTGATGTGCTGCCCTTTCTATTGGTGGCCATTTGAACCGAATTATGTACAGTGTTTAACGAATTACTCAACCCGTTGAAGTAGATCTCGTTTACATTTAAGTTTTTGTTTGGGTCTATGCCCTTCTCTTTTAATTTTTGGATACTGCTTTCTCCTTCTGGATCCTGCTTTATCTCAGGTAGTATTTCACCACATTTGAGTGCTGCAGCATCTTGAGAAGTATACTCTTTGGCATGTGCAATTCTGCTGTGGTTCAAGAAACCTTGCGCCGACGAGAAGTTGCTCCTCTGACAATCCGGGCATGTAAGTTTTACTATAATACCATCAGTCCTACGGTATAGGCATCCTAAATTTTGATTATTAAGCTTGGCAGCTGTGAAATTTGCAGCAGCATTTGCTGGACTCGTTGCTGTCGTGGTGGGTCTCAAGGATGAAGTGGTAGACCTCGTTCTATACGAATGTCCGCTACCTAATGGTGGTGGGCACAAACTATTGTATCCGCCGAATGGGTCCAGGCGGTCCCCCAAGTAGTCTGGTTTGAAGAGCCCATATGCGTTTCCTGAATCGTAGCCATCTATGCTATCAACAGGTTGGTTTTTCATACTGCTGTAAGTTGATGTTAATGAATCTTTCAATATACTGAAGTATTTTAGTGTGAACTCATTAGGTTCGCCTTCGATTTTCACCTCATTCGGTATTTCGAAGAATTTCCTGAGTAGAATCATCTGGGACTCTATTTTACTCAACTCTGACTCGGTCAATCTCAATTCCTGATGCTTCAATCTGATCTCGAGGTCTATTTGGTTAGTGATGATCTCCTTTAATTGATCAAGCGGTATATCTTTGAGCCGCTTCATTATGATTTCCTGTTGTGTTGGTTTGGTCACATGTGTATCTGGGGTTTGATTTGCCTTCGTTTCTACGTTTTCAGCGATATCGCTGGTGGGTTCGATTTCGCCTTCGTCATTCAAGGCTGTTCGTTCTTCATGAGTTACATCATTTAAAGGACCCAGAGCAGCAGTGGAGTCGCTGTTTTGCTCAGCAGCTATCGAAGCCGAGAGAACAGAATCCTTTTTCACTGCTGTCTCTTCCATTGCACTTCTTGTTGGTAAAGAACTGGAAAGAAGAAGATAAGAAAGATAAAGAATTCGGGGCCTTTTTGGAGAATCGAAATATCCGTTTTGGAGGGTGCGACATTTCTGATACGGATGTCGCAGTGAGTAGACACCTCCATGATGTTGTGGTGAAGGGTGGAGAAGGGGGTAGATATGGTTAAGAATAAGGAGTGGATTGAAGTTTTAATTACTTGGTTAGAGTTGAAATTGCCAATTTGATTTTACCTATAAATCTTATAAAAGTTCTTTAGTTGGTTTTACCTATTGTTCTATTTCGTTGGAAAGTAGTATCTTCTCGTACCACCGCTCACCTCAAGAAGATGCTGCTAAAATGTCGCATTCCCCATACTAAGAGCATTTCACTCTTCTCCACCCACCTTTCATATTAACTATACCAAACCCTACTGATTATGGCACATTCTCCTCTTATGAAGAGTCTAAAATCAAGTAGCCACATCCGACACAACACACACAAAGAATTAGCAAACTACCTCAATAGCATCTTCTACGTAATAAATACTACCGCTGGTACGTCACTCTCGTCGCTAATCTCCGTCATGATTTCTGTCTGACGGCGGTGTTGTGCGTGCGACCTCACGCCATTTCTCAGTAAATGTCTGAGATCGCTCATGAGATCGCTCATCAACTCGCATTATCTCTCGTTACCTTCTATTTTTCTGCTGCGACAACTTCGACGAACAGTGCGAATCTAAGAGACATCAGTGGACCTTCTCACTGATTCTTCACTAACTCTCACTGAAGAATAATAATAGTCACTACACTACGCGAATGGTACAGTCACCACCTACTTAACACCACCATCTCAACACACCATTAACACTAGATTTCTACCATTCCTACCATTCATATGCTTTCTTTCCACCTTCTCACCTTGTCACCTTTTCTCCCTCTTTCTTATCTTTCTCAATCCCATACACTAAAATCTCTCAAGAAATCTCTGTACTTCACCCACCCATCAGTGCACCCTGCCCATCGCTCGCTAATTCCGTCATCACTCTCCCCGGAAAATTGTCTTACCGAGAAATCACGAATTGACCGGGGACGGAATAATTCTTCATACGTAATGAATGTCATGCTTTGCAGTTGCTTCGTTTATATATATGATGGTTATGCTGTATTCCGTGAGATTGTTGTAACGTAGCATAGCAAAACCATAGACCACTCGTGAGTACAATTAATCTACATTTAACCTACTTTTTCACAGCAAAACCATGCTTTCTCGGACCTTTCTAAGGGCATCGAGAATAGTGACAAGACGAACTCCGTCTTTGATTCGGCCCTTGCAGAAGCGCTACGCCAGCAGCTCGAGTTCTGCCAATGGAAATGGCGCCAATGCCATATTAACATTCCTCGGAGGCTCTTTGGTTGGAGCTTTGACCTACCGATTTGCATTTTCTTCGGGCTCCCAAAGCTCCAAAGAGGAAACTACCGACCCCATTGTAGCCGATTTTTCATCTTATCTGACATCTATATCCACATTGTCGACGTTGCCATTGAGTGATTTAGAATCTCCCATTTATGCTTCAAATGACAAGATACAGAAGGGAATCGCAGAAATCAGAGAAATCTTCATAAGAAATACCCCACAAGGTACAACCTACGATGATACCTTGTGTGTGAATAATACAAAAGAAGAATTGGATTCACATTCAGACACATACTTCAATTCTCATCATGCATTACCAGAAGAAAGACCTCTATACGTTGTGTATCCCAGATCGACCCAGGAAGTGTCAGAAATCATGAAGGTTTGTCACAAATACAGAATCCCGGTGGTTCCAACCAGTGGACGGTCGTCATTAGAAGGTCACTTCATTCCAACAAGAGGAGGAATCACCATCGACATCTCAAATTTGAATCAGATCGTCAAATTGAATAAAACAGACTTAGATATCAACGTTCAAGGTGGCGTTGGTTGGGAAGAGCTCGCCGACTACTTAGAAGAGTATAATCTCTTATTTTCGTCGGATCCAGGCCCAGGTGCAACGATCAGTGGTATATGTGCCAATAACGCTTCTGGAACCAATGCCAGTAGATATGGAGAGACCTACAAAAATGTTCTTAATTTGACCGTCGTCTTGGCGGACGGAACAATTGTTAAAACTAAACAAAGACCAAGAAAGTCCAGTGCTGGATACAACTTGAATTCCTTGTTTGTTGGAAGCGAAGGTACCTTGGGAATCATAACTGAGGCTACACTAAAATTGCACGTAAAGCCAGCTATTGAGTCTGTGATTGTAGTTCCCTTTAACACAATTGAGGATGCTGCTAATTCTGTCAACGACATCCTTTTGCAAGGAATGGAACTAAATGCCATTGAGTTGTTGGACGATAAAATGATGGGAGTAATTAACATTTCGGGAGAGACCACCAAAAAGTGGCAAGAATCTCCAACATTATTCTTGAAAGTTGGTGGGGCAAACCAACAAGTGGTCAATTCATTGATTCAACAGATCAAGGGCATAGCTGGAAAGAATAAAAACCTTGATTTTCAATTTGCTTCGAATGATGATGAAAAGACCGAATTATGGTCGGCCAGAAAGGTTGCATTGTGGTCTACCATCAATAGAGGTAAAGAAATCAACGATGAAATGCTTCTTTGGACGACTGATGCAGCAGTTCCAATATCCAACTTACCACAGTTCTTGAAAGAGACCAAGGACGATATCGATAGTCATGGCTTGAAAAACAGTTTGGTAGCTCATATCGGAGATGGAAATGCTCATTCTTTCATCTTATATCTTCCTTCACAGAGGGACACTGCTGAAAAGGTGGTCAATAACATGGTTCAAAGAGCAATTAAGCTTGACGGTACTTGTACCGGGGAACATGGAATTGGATTCGGAAAGCGTGCCTTTCTATTAGAGGAGGTTGGGGAGCTGCCTATTGCAGTGATGAGAAAGATCAAGTTAGCTTTGGATCCTTTGAGAATCATGAATCCCGATAAGGTGTTCAAGATCGATCCAAATGAAAAAGAACATTAATGGAATGGATGAAGTTGTAAAAGAATGATTTATTCCGGGTGATTTTCCCAAAGTCGTAGTTGCTTAAGTCATATATTTTATTGTATATTGTCACATTGTGACTCTAAAAGTTTAAAGAGATTTTGTAATGTCTGAGGCCTCTAAATAATAGTAATATCACGAGAAGACGTTTCCTCGTATACTATACCGTATCGACTATCTGGCGTGATCATGCTACATGCCATCAGCTGTCATCTGATTCTGCTTCCTTTTGCAGCCAGAACAACGATATGCAAGATGCAGCCTTCTATACTATTCAAACGTAAATTCATGCTCTACAAGTACCCCAATACATCAACATCAACCCTTCACTTTGCAGCCATTCAATACCGCCCAAACAGGATCCCCGAAACAGAGGTTCCTTCTTAAATAATACATCTTCTTGAAACGTACATGAATACTTCTGAAACATCATGCACATTTCTGAAACACACGTCAATTTGATGTATGTTAATATACAGGATTACACTTTACTTTGCTGGTATAGTTCATTTGAGTGAATATAATATTGCAATGCTAGTTCACTTTAGTATAGTATTGAATTACGGGTTGAAAATACTGATTGTGTGGGAATTTGTAATATGAGTACCGAAGAAAAATCAGTAACGGGAATTCCTATCACAACAATCGCTAGGTTGTTCAAAGAGGTGGCCTTTAAAGATATCAATGGTGATACGCGTATTACGCTTAGTACGTTGAAGTTGTCTTCAGAGTACATACGATTGTTCATCAACGAAGCGATAATAAGGTCTAACGAGGAGCGGATTCTAGAAGGCGACTTGCTTTCCAAAGTAGATGGAATTGATAATGTAAACAGCAACAATCAAGCGAATTCGGGTGCTGTAGACGGTGTTGAAGAGGAAATTGAAGAGGATGATGTAGTTGTAGATGACGACGATATCGACGATATCGACCCGGATGACTTACAAGAGTCGAATACGCAGCGACAGTTAAAGTCTGATGTTCCTACGGCCAACGATACCCTAGACTCTAGACATCTATCAAGAGTAGCAGGCTTGCTTGTCCTTGATTTTTAATGTATTATGTCCGTAGTATAGAAAGAGATATTTACTGATAGATTGAGCTGTATAATGATAGTAATGATATAATGAATTCCAACTTATATACTTTAGAATGTCCTGTAGCTCGTTACGTACTTGACAACTTCACTCATGAGTTCAGAGTGACCCCAATAACGCCTGTAGTATATCTCATTGGCATGGTCGAGTGTAGCAGAGCGGGCGTTTTCTTGATACCTATCCTCATCGATATCGTTGGAGTAGATATTGCTATTAAGCCTTCTATTGTAGCGGTGATTTTCTTCGATCTCAAACCGTTGGTGTAGCTGAGTAGCTGCCATGAGAGCGACCAAGATGACCTTAGCTACACCTAACCAGAATAACACCTCTAGACGTCGTGATCTCAAATGATCCCGCAAAAGTTCCGCTCGGTGTATACGCTGCTGAAGGATAAGACGACGTTGTCGCCTTAGTTGGTGAGCTCGCCTGATAGTCTCTCTTCGAAGCTCTCTCTGTTCTCGTCGACGCTCTCGCTGTTCATATCGTTCTTGTCTGACTCTATTTCGAGATGCTGAATCGAAAGGAGCAGTAGGAAAGGCAGCGTTCGTCGAGTTACCGATTTGTGATTGGTTATTAGTTTGGACCTCTTGTCGACTTCGAAAGAGATACCATCTATGACGAGGTCGATTGGTTTCCGTGGTGCCATTGCCGCCGAGGACAAACAATTGGACAGATGCACCACTTGCACCATTAACGCCCGGTCTTATGTGACGATGTCGAATGTGTGACAAGCGCTTGGCTAGCTTTTTCATTGAAAAAGCATCTCTGAACCGTTTCCTAGGAGCTGGATCGGGTACTCGATGTGTAGAGTGACCAATAACCAAATCTGTTCCCAATAAGAATGGTTCTTGTCTAACCAATGGCTGCGAATGATGTCTCTGCAAATACGGCGAAACAGGGCTCAGAGAATGCACCGTATGGGGTCTCTGCAATGAGTTTGCTTCTAGACGACTCACAAGGTGAGGAAAGCGTGTAGAGTTCATTGTTGAAACCGACCAGAGCAATAGACTCTAACCGCTTCAATAATCCCTTCGCAAGAAAAGTCAACTAATTCAATAAAAGAACTGTCTTTTTATACTGAGCAAGGTTGACACCATTGTCTCTAGCCGCCATGCAAATATCAAGATTGTAGTATTTGTCTCTAGCATTTGTCTCAGTTACAGATCTTATAACCTTCTAATTTGAGGACGTTCCAGTATCCGAACAGTAGACGTTCTCTATTCGAAACTGACTTTAATGAGTCTGGCAAGTCCGAACCCACAGTGATATACAATGGAATTTGAATATCATACGTCCTGGAAGAGTCATCCAACGAAAGTTGCTCTTCTTTATCTCCCTTGTCTACGCATATTGATATTGGTACAGTATACCAGTTAAATCCCTTCTGAACAAGTTTCTGTAGATCTTCGGTTTGTTCAACGTATTGAGCCTCCCCAACTCGGCGAACTAACTCTGATCTGGATACGGCTGTTCGGGAAGTCAATAGAGACGTCGGTATTCCATTCATGACATTCTTGGACGTGAGAGATCCAAGAACAAACTTGGAGACTGGTAAAGTTATGTTGACCTTGTGGCTGGTAGAAGGACGTACAAAGCGTGCCAGAAGAACAGGAGGTGCTGCAATAGTCACTGCCATCTTGGAACTCAATGGATTTATCAAATTCAATAGAAAGTGTCGTTGATTATCAAAGTGAAGAATTCGATCTTGAATCGGAGCAAACTTCAATGTTGGCAAATAATCTATGGCATTAAATTTGGTTAAGAACTTGTTAATCGTTGGGGACTCTTTGATGATAGCTGGTTCCAAAAGTGGAGTGTTACAAGCCAAGCACTTCCTGGAGAATTTCGAAGTAAGCGGATGTAAAATAGGGAACCTCGGTTCGTGGTATGGATGATCTGGTTGAACTGAATTATTGTCGATAAGTGGGTTTCTTGATAGTGTTTGGAAATTTGTGATGTCATCTAAATTGGAGTCTATGGCGAATGGATCAGCTGGTACTTGATGGGGATGTTTTGATCCTAGTTGAAGTGTTTTCTCCATTCTTTCACTCAACTTGATTTGGACATCATCGTTCTCTTTCGTTTCAGAGAGATTGGTCTGAATTGTTCTGAAGAACTCGTAGTGCAAATCAGGATTTTCCATTCTCTCAAACTTTAATATCGCATGTAATGACTTGGGCTTTTCATTGATACCACTTTGGAACTGAAATGGGCAGTATGGGCATCTGAACTTGAAGGACTTTCCCAGAGCATGGTCCGAAATTGTTATTGTTAGTATAACTTTGCACTTTGGACAGTCAAAGCAATTCTTCGTACAATATCCCGATCTGCTGCCCGTGTGGTCTGTTAAGCAATTGGAGCAGAACTTACTCTCGAGGTTGAAACTGCACTGTTCCAGAGACTTCGGAGCTTGACACGTAGGACAATATTGGAGAGTAGACAAATGGTAGATCTGGTTGAATTCTATGGAGCTTGCATCGTGGATATTTGCCGTAGTAGACGTCGGGCAGAAGATGTTGGAATCATTGTAGATTTTGGACATCGAGCCAGAACAGAACACTACAATTTCTACGTCTACGAATTCGATCTTATCCGTTGTTTTTGCACCCAAATCACAACCACACATCGGTTCGTAAGTTGGTTCTCAAATTATTTTCCATGTTGGCGTAGTGAGGCGCGTCGGGATTGTGATCCGCTGGGTTTGTGTCTGTCATCTCTTTGTCGGAAGATTCTTCCGAGAAGACAGAAAAAAAGGTTCCAAAACTATGATCCCAAATAGGAAGAGATGATTCCGTGCATGAAGAATGGGTTTGTAGGATGAGATGATGAGGGTGATCATTGTGATAGGGCAGTTACTGTAGATTAAGAGGACGTTAATGTTACTTGGCTACGATTCGAGGCTAAAAAGACTCCCAAAAATTGACTAATGAGGTTATGAGTTTGTTGGTTCTATGGTGGTTATGGGAATTGCTATAGTGGTTACTATTGGAATTAGCAAGCACGTGTATAACCACTGTTGTTTCGATGACCTGACGCCAGCCAAGCGTCATCAAAAGACCGTGAATGAAAACACTGGTAATATAGTCTTCTTTTATAGGCGTAGATCGTTCATATCGATAGATACAAGTAGCCTTAAGGAAGCCGGCAAAGTGTACCTCCTTCAAAGCTAGAGTCTTGCCATGTTAATCGCGTATTTCTATTTGCTAGCATTGGGCAGTTGCCTCACCCAGCAAATCTTAAGCGTTCAACGGTCACCAAAATTCAAGTCATTGAACCGTTATTTCAAGCAGAATGATCCAGAAACCAACGACACTGAGTTCAATGTGTTGGATGATATTGGGCTTAACTCAAACTACAGCTGGCCAGAAGTTTTTGAGGAATTGACGGACTTAAACCGCCAGCACCATCACAAGCAATACAAGCTATTCTTATTGCAGAGACACGGAGAAGGTTATCATAATATTGCACCCGATCTCGTGTCGAACTGGACGTGTCACTGGCAACTAGTCAAAGGAAACGACGAGATGGAATGGTATGATGCTCAGTTGACTCCAACTGGCATAGACCAAATCACTAGTTTATCTAATTCCATTGCACGGGAAATAGAACATCGCAATATGCCACTTCCACATTCTTATTACGTCAGTCCTTTAAGAAGAACACTTGAAACGTGGAACTTGACTTGGGCAACCATTACTTCAGATAAACCAGTCGTTAAGGAGTATTCTAGAGAGACTTATGGAATTGGAACTGAGAGTCAAAGACACAGTAAAAAATATATCGAGGCTTACTACCCCTTTGCTACATTTGAGCCAGGGTTCACAGAAGAAGATGAGCTTTGGGAAGCAGACCTTCACGAGCTGACACAGCATCGTAACTACAGAGCTGCACAATTATTATCTGACATATTTGTGAACGATTCTAATATGGTGATTAGCGTTGTTTCGCATTCTGGACTCATCAAGTCCATTTTAAAGGTTATAGGGCATCGCAAATGGAGCTTGAAGACTGGCCAAATGATACCCGTTGTTATCAAGGTGGACTACTCAAAACGTGGAAAAGAATTCAACTTATCTAAGCCTTGGGGCAAGTTACCTGAAGAATGTCAAAAACCCAGTGCTGCTTTTTAGTCTATAACTTTCATCTTATTGCCAAAAGCGTATACCCTAAAAATAGTAAGAGACATAATGTGTCAAGCTGATAGTGCACTTTTGCGGTTTATTACACGACTGGTTCTAAATTAGGTCGAAGTCAAAAAAAGACCAGAATGGTGCGGCTCAAAATCTATAAATGCGGAGTGAAAACGACACAATGTGTCACAAGAATATTGTGACAAATTTTGTGTCGGAGCAATAGCCGTGTCGTATTATGTTAAATGACGCTATTTTTAATTAGTGGCGAAGGACACTAAATTTAGCATCTAAGGATGAACATGAAATATGAAATAAGTTCGTGTGAAAGGAGGAATACGGACCAAACGTGAAATCGTGTGTATTCGTTTGTATAGCCATAATGTCCTAATCAACGGTAGCTTTTATCGTTTCTGTCAATAACTTGCACCAAAATACTCGTAATATCAGTAGTATGACATCATTGGTAGGAGGCTGAAACTCTAATGAGGGTCGGTAACAGATCCATATTGCGCATGGGTTAGGACTACCTGCGACAAAAAATATTTTTATTTTTTGATGGGGTCTAGACTTTCTCGGTTTAAATGGCCCACGTTAAAAGTTGTCTTATGAATAGTTACGGGCTCGCTGATTGTTTCTCACCTAGAGGTCTAAAATTATGTAGCCAAGTACTATTGTAGTCCCAGCTCGTATTGTTATAACTACGGAATACTCTGGTCCAATCACTCATGCAGACATTACCTAAAAAATCTATCTCTACAATAATGTGTACGATAACAAACACATATCCTCAATAATAGTAGCTCAGCAAGACAAAAAGCCCGAAAAATAATCCTATCGCAGAGTGTTTCACCAGCGTCCGCAGAAGGTTTCGGAAGTAAATAGCGTATTCGCACTCTCCAGAATTGCATCTGTATTTCCCCTGAAATCACGGTAAGTTTGAGCACGTCAGTGGTAACATTCAGTATGACATCAACTGGTGCTACTTAGAGTTTCGTACAGTTACTTCACCGGCCTATGAGACTTTGCGGTAGCTGGAAAGTATCCGTATATCAACGTCGTTCCGTAGTACCATGTTTTATGATTTGTTGGACTGTTTACTTGACGTTGCACTTTTTGGCTAAGCGACCAGCACACACACTCAAACAACCTCCTCGCTCCACTAAAATCTCATACTAAAGTTCCTCAGTGCCTAAATTACGGTTTACAGAAACTCCAGCGCGAACTGAAAAACAGAGAATCTGCCTACGTTTCGCTACTACCAGCCTCGGTATTCTTTAGTGGAAAATAGTCATATGTTAAGTCCATGTTTCCGAGCCTACTTTGGTTACATGTAAACAAAGCCATCAGCCCATACGTACTATGCTATGTATAGAATGCTCTATCTAATATCCATTTTAGAGCCTATTACCACTGGTGGTTGATACCCCTTTTATGACCGTCCTCTATACTCCTTTCGTTTCTAATCCCTATTCCTGTACCGCCACAATCCCTGGCGTCGGTATCGTCCTCCGTATTCCCACCACGCAGCTCGCTCCCGCACTTTTTCTTCCCCTTCTTATTTCCCATTTCTGCTTTGGAAATTCCTGCCCGCACCTCGACATTAATATTTTTAACTCATGCTCTTAGTAGGTGCGTTTTGTGTCGGAAGTCCCGCATATCTCCTATTGTATTTTCTAACTACAGCCAGTAGTCTAGAACCTCATAACATCAGTTTCATACTAAAAAAAGAAACCCATCCATACCTACTGACTGTTTCGTGCTGTGTTTTCTGTCCTTTCTGTCCTTTCTGTCTCTGCTTCTGTGTATGCTGTCTGTACTCCCTGTGCTGTCTACTGTCTGTCTGCTTCTGCTTGTGCTCTCGTACATCTCGTCCCAATACACAACCCGAACAATCAGAGACACAGAGACCCATTTACTACTACCTGTCACTCTCACCTTCATCTTTCTTGATATTAATATTTATATATTATTTGTTCTTCCTCTTCTTATTCTTTATTCTTATTTCCTAATATTAGTCCTGGTATTATTACTACCCTATTATTAATACTTACTTTTGGCTGCCACTTTTCTTGTACCCGTCAGCCTAGCTTATCATCAGAGTCAGTCACTCTTCCTCCAACGCCCTCCACAGCGAACTCGCACCGGTACAAAGCCACCAGCACCTCGCTCGTAGTCGCTTTACTATCCCGTTGGTCGCACCAGACGTGATCCAAAAATCCACTGCTCAGCCATAACGGCGTTAATTTAGCCGCTTACCCCAAAAATCACCATTTCATATATAACCCGTCCATCGTCATCATTACATCATCCATCGAGGCTGGAAATCGTCGTTACATACTCCAATATGAGCTCGTCGCCGTCCATATGCGCTCTGCCAAACTTCACGTTTCCTCAGACGCCGTCTAAAGCCGGTGAGGGATCAACCTCAACAGCTTGTGACTATTTCAACTCCACTAATGGTCTGACGCCATCCAAATTCACCCTGAGAGGTGACTACTTCAAGATAAAAACCTCCTTCAGTCCTCTGGCCAGTCAGTACGGAAACAGTATCACCAGCAATATTCAAGTAAATAATGGAATTTCAAGTACTACGATACCTAACAGCACAACTAAGCCCATCAACTCCCTGAACGACACCACATCACAAGCCCCCGGTCCTGCTAACATCTCCCATAACTCTTTCAAATTCACCAACGAACCCGTCACCGAAAATACCAATACCAGGATACCTACCACCAATACTCATAATAAACCAACACCGCATCTCAGCGCCACCACACCAGCATCATTAGCTTCCTGTAACCAGCACAAAAGCATCAACGACTCCATATCTTCCATCTCATCCAACACATCAGATCTCACCATATACGATTCATCTAAACGCATCAATGACTCCATAGAAACACTTGTCGATGAAGACAACGCAGACACGCGCCGCTTACCCAAGCATAAGCATAACCTGTCCCTTACTGTCTATCCTACACTTCTTTCCTTCAATGAACTTGATGAAACTCAAGCTCCAAAAGCTTCCTCTGCTATTGAGCCTTCCTTCAATACCTCAAGATTACCACTGGTCCCGGTCTCGGTACCTGTCCCTATGCAACTGTTCAATATCCCACCATCTCAGATGCTCAAGAAACAGATTACT
This sequence comes from Scheffersomyces cryptocercus, assembly GCA_030555905.1. Classification (NCBI taxonomy): domain Eukaryota; kingdom Fungi; phylum Ascomycota; class Pichiomycetes; order Serinales; family Debaryomycetaceae; genus Scheffersomyces; species Scheffersomyces cryptocercus. The sequence continues at coordinate 98,032 of JANIVO010000023.1, forward strand.
CTCCCATCCCTCTCGCTTAATGGAAGCGACCTTTCCTTTGACTCCGTTAAAAGTGAACAACAGAGGCGACTCTCCTATCTCCCATCACAAAACTACAAACAACAAATCGAAAAGTTGAATGAAGCACGTATCCAGTACTTCTCATCGGATGATATTTCAATTCCATTAAATAGCGAACAGGTTCTTGTTATTGATATAAGACCATTCACTGACTTCGCCAAGGGCCACGTAAAGAATGCTTTAAATATTTGCCTACCATCCACTCTCCTCAAGAGGCCAAACTTCACCCTTCTCAGATGCATTAATTCCCTTCCAAACTACGAGAAATTGCGTTTCAATCAGTTCTTAGCATCGGACGACTTTGAGGGTGTAATTGTCCTTTACGATACAGCTCCGAATTCGTCTAACTTGTACCATATGTGTAACAAGTTCATTAATTGCAGCTCATTTATGCAATCAAAACATCTGATTCACTTGATAGACTCTACCATTGGTCAATTTGCCATTAGGAAGCCCGATTTGTTTGAGGTTGGAACTACTTCGAGTTTGTCACCCTCGACGGAAGTTGATTCTCTCAATAATTACCTTCCACCTATCATTGTGACTGAGAAATACCGTTCTCACTCTGTTGCCGAACTTTCTCCATACCAGAGATCTACACCATCTAGTTCTTCATCTTTCGATAAGACAAGTACACCAATACTCAGTAATTTTACATTGCCAAAGCAAAAGATAAATATGTTCAAATTGAGACATAATGAGGAGCTCACAGCTCCAACGTCCATAGCCGAGTCTTCTTCTAATTCTGCCGTTTCCGAAATCCTCAGCAAGAACGCTATAAATCTCTTCAAATTGAAGAACTTGCCAACCGATAGGTCACAACTTCCACAATGGATGAAATCGAAGGTGTTGGATTCTGTCACTAACGAACAATCTACAATGATAAATGATGATTTTTATGCGCTTGAGAAAGATGAACAGAAGCGCCTTATTTCAGCACTCTCGCTCCAGAAGTCGACCTCAACTATTTTATCTCCATTGGCAGATAACGAAATTGCTCCTACAATCAGTTGTGGATTCGAGTTTGGCCACAAGAATAGATACAAAGACATTTTCTTGTATGAACATTCTCGAGTGCGATTAAATGACAATGCGGAAGTACGTGAGAACAACCACTTGATGGTTGAACAGCAAGTTTCTGAAGATTATATCAATGCGTCGTACTTAAATCCCATCGATAATTTAGATCTGCTTACTACAGTTTCTCCAGTATTCCTCAAGCATCTTAAGTACATTGCGACTCAAGGTCCGTTGGAAGAAACAATGGGTGATTTCTGGAAAGTTCTTATCAATTTGAGGATCCCTTTGATTATTTCTTTGACTGATGAGATCGAAAACGGTGTTATGAAGTGCTCGCCCTTCTGGAAAAGTGGAGTGTACAAGTCCAACAAGGACACAATCAAGTTGAAATTGGATAATGAGCAAAAGCTCCATGATTACTTGATAATCCGTGCTTTTAGTATGATTATGTCCTCTGATGATTGTACAGTGACGAACCACAAGGTTTTACAAATTCAATTGTTATCTTGGCCAGACATGGGTGCAGTCCTGACACCGGTAGAAATCATTCAGTTAGTTATGTTGAAACACTATGTACTTAGCCGTTTGGACATTTCGAATTGTTCTTATCCTACCATTATTCACTGTTCTGCAGGATGTGGAAGAACTGGAACATTGTGTACGGTAGACACAATAATCAACATTCTTAAAAACATTAAGAAGAAAGAATTGGAGTTTGACCCAATTTACTCCATCGTTAACAACTTTAGAAAGCAACGTATTTCCATGGTACAAAATTTAAGACAGTACTTTTTGATTTACGAAGTTTTGTTACATTATTTGAACGACGGAAAAATCGACAATGCCCCAAGCACCAAGTGTAGTTGGAATGACTTGATATTTTTGGACATAGTGCACCAATTCATTGACTCTTACGCTGAACTTAAAAAGACGAATGCCAAGTAGCCGAAGCGTTGACTATGTTCATATTAATGATACTCGATATTCATATAGTTTGCTTTTCTAAAGACTTCGCATTTATATTTTACTTCTGCCACCATTACGAGTGGCGAATAATACCAATTTAGTTGGTTTTATAACATTCATAGCAGGCTTGCGGGCCTTGCTCCATGCATTTAATACGGGGTTGGATAACATAGCTAAATAACTACAAACGTAGGACTATCTAGAAATATATTTATTACACACAAAGAAATAGTAGATAAAGAGAGTTGTAAAAAGAACATCATTCTTCAGAAGTCGTGATGCTTCCATTCAGCTGTTGTAGGATGAACAAAAATGGTAGTTAAGATGTCGTTTCTTGTTGCGCCTAATTTGATACCAAGGACATAACCTTGGATCTCTTCGGTGACGTTATCACCAATAAGATGGAATCCAACAACCTTCTCATCTTCACCTGCCGTAATGTACTTGTAGTAGTTCTTACGTTGTTTGTCTTGAGGAGCAACTTGGTAGAACAGAGAGGAGAAAGAATCTTCGTAAGTCTTGATATTCTCCTTTCCGTACTTCTCTTCTGCTTCTTTGGTAGTTAATCCAATAGTACCTACTTCAGGATGGGCAAAGATAACAGCGGGATAAGGTTGTTTGTAGTCGTATTCTGGAATCTTAGCTCCACCAAAAAGTCTTCTAGGAATGTAAGTTCCAGATTGCAGGGCAATTGGAGTTAAATTGATTTTGTCAAGAACATCACCAACAGCGTAAACCTTGTCGTTAGTAGTCTTGTTGAACCCGTCAACATTGACTCCACCGGTTGGTCCCAATTCAATCCCAGCTTCCTTGTAACCTAAGTCAAAGAGTGGTTTACGACCGATGGTCCAAATCACTTCTTCAGCTTCAACATCAGTGCCGTCTGAGAAAGTAACCTTCTTCAAATTGTTTGACTTTTCAATCTTGGTAACTGTGACATTCTTTCTTAAGTCAACTCCGAGTTCTTCTGTAGCCTTAGTAAGCTGGTCTTGAATAGACTCATCGAAACGCCGTAAGATCTTATCATGACGAATGGCAAGAGTGATCTTGGTTCCAAAAGTTTGCAAGATTTGAGACAACTCGGTACCAATGTAACCACCTCCGATGATCACAACCGACTTTGGTTGCTTCTTCCACTCAAAGAAAGCATCAGAGGTGTCTCCTAATTCAGCTCCTGGAATGTCTTTTGGAACAACTGCCTGGTTACCCGAGGCAACCAAAACGTATTTGGCTGCGAAAGTTACTGTGGCATCCTTCTTGTATTCTTCCTTTCCAATGGTTTGGTCTTGGTTCAAGGCCACTTCGACGTCTGCATCTTTATTGACGAACTTACCAAACCCGAAAGCTACGTCAATACCTAACTTCTGGTAGAAACCAGCGTACAACGTATTGATACCACCTGAAACAGCATCTCTCCTCTCAGTAAGACCAGGCCAGTCAACATCACCATACGAAATTGCAGAGGAAGCAGAATACTTTTTAATACCCAAGTATTCAGCAAATGGGTTGTTGGAGATCAACTTTGCTGACTCCCACAAGATCTTCTTTGGAATGCACCCGATATTGACACAAGTGCCTCCAAGTCTGGTGGTTACAATTAATACCTTCTGTCCCAATTGGGCAGCAGTGGTTGCAGCATGGATACCCGAAGGGCCATTGCCAATAATAATGAAATCGTACTTGCTTTCTGATACAGTCATCTTAGTTTAGTTAGTAGAGACCAGAGATGCTAACTTGTCATAGAGTTGTCTAGTCAGAAGAGCAGTTCGTCTTCATATATATATGTAGCTATAATGCAATGTCGTCTTTGCGAACCACACTTTTTTGCAATCAATTGAGGTTCCACAGCTGCCACCATAGAAAGATGTTTGCAGTGGGTCAACTAAGCCGATATGCTGTGGGGAACCCGATATTTACCACAGTATGTGTTTCGTCTGCTGAGGTATTAAAACGGTTTCTACATTTGGGACAGCCAGATCAGCGTTATGGCAAAAACATACATGTGAATCGAGGCCCGACGCTGTATAACAAGAACACTACATTGAAATGAAATGAAATTATATAATGAAGATCTTTGCTCAAAGAGTTCGATATGTGTAATGGGTTAAATTGGTAGCCTTACTCCCTGAATACTCGGCCTATTGCAATACTGCCAATTAAAACAACATACAACCGATAAAAGGGGCTCGGTATTAGATGGTGAGTTGGGCTTATTATGGTCTACGGTTGGAACTACCAGTCAATGGAATAAAAACATATAGCGCCAATCTGACATAAAACACGTCAATGTCACTGGCCGATTCTACCCAGTTCTATAAGTAAACTACTAGCATTCGTCTCGGCATTTATATCACATTTTACTCCACGATAATTATAGCTGAAATTCAAATGCCTCCGAGTTATCAACAATCGGGGTTTGCGGCTCTTCATATTCCTTATATGGAGATCGTAGCTACTTTCACCAAGAGTTTATCTATGACGTAAGCGGTGTCTATGAATCACGTCTCTCAGCTGATTCTTCTTATGACGATACTGACGATATTCATTGCTTTGGCCGCGTCTTCATGGGTTTCAAGCTGTTCTATCATGAATTGCTCTACGGAGGACTACAATGGCAAAATTTTTATACGCGTATGGCGATTTTGTAGTTAATCATAAGCTCTGTTGATTAAAGCTATATAAATAAACACGAATGTCGAAGTACAACTCTCCGAGCAATCTAATTCTATTAAAAGGGTTCTATTCTAACTTAAGCGTTAGCAGAGATAACTTGCTTCAAGGCAGCTGGGTTGGCACCAATAACCTTGTTGATAATCTTACCTTCCTTGAAGAAGATGACGGTTGGCATGGACGAAACCTCGTATTCTTGAGCAATCTCACCGAACTCATCAACATCGACCTTGATGAACTTGGCGCTGGAGTATTCGTTGGAGAATTTGTCCAACAATGGAGCAATCATCTTACAAGGACCGCACCAGGTAGCAAAGAAGTCGACAACGACCAATCCGTCGTGGGTTAAAGCGTCAGTGAACTCTTGTTTGCTGGTAATTGTGGCAACCATTATGTCTATATTATTTGTGTGTGTATATTAATTATATTTTTGACTGATAAAGAATCAATTGATATCTATCGATGCTTTCAAAACTATTTCTATCTCCTTAATCAACGATATCCGATTCCTTTTATACCTCAGCGGATCGTTGGTTTCTTTTGCGGGTCTGGAGTAGTGGCCGATGACAAATTGCGCAGTCACGTGGATTTGGGGCATGTTTGGCACGCTGTTGTGTCAGGCATTAGAGCGGTTTTATTAAGCACACGGCTATCGTAAAGACAGAAGCCCGAGCTGGTGGGAGCATAAACAGAGCATTAGTAACAGGGGTCTGATTAGAAATAGTCGCTTCCGATGCGGAACGGTTTTGCAGCTGTGGTTCTGGAAGGTTCCTCAGTGCTGGTCGAGATGGAGGGCATGATGGGAGTCATGACAGAAGAAGCAGTGAAAGTCGTAGATATGTCATTCGGCTGACCGTCTTGTATCACTAAGCGCCTATGACGGTTAGTTATGACATTTTGAAGCGCTTCGCTAATGTGAAGAGTATCGGTAAACTACATTTGTAGAGGCGATGGAGCCTCGCAATATAGAAGATACAGGTTTACTACTGCTGTAATGATGTTTCTTTGGAGCCGTTTCGGCCGATGGAACATTACCTCCTCCTGTACATTTGACATATGCCCCAAATGGGCGCAAATATGCTATTGTTCTAGCTGATCCAGGTGTTCCAGGTGGTGGATATTACTGCTTAGGGAGCTCAAGGGGATGTTTGCAGAGAAGAAGATGGTTTAGGGGGCGTCAACAAGAGATATAAAGTTCGCTTATCATTGTTCCCTATGTTGTACGGCACGGTAGCTAAAGGCACTTCCCCGTTCCATTTCAAACACGACCCGGCTATTGCAGCCGTTTTCACTACTTCTTATCATATCCCTTATGCTATTAATATATCATAGACTGAACAGAATACACCGTACGGTCTCTATAAACTTCTATACTTTATTCTAAGGGTAACTCCTTAGGTATTGATCTATAATTAGTCTCCCACTCCTCCTCAGCAATGTCTTCTGGCAAAATTAATGACCGCGGTTGGTAGTTGTATTTAGAGATTAGCAACTGCAAAATGCGGTGTTTGAACTTTTGAAAAGCAGTGATCATCTCGTCAAAGTTATTACGTGGTTTTCTAAGCGGCATCTTCTTGATCTCAACCTCTGAATAATGGACAACGAACTTGATGGTCTTGTGAATTAGCTCATCAAAGGCGTCTTCGTCCTCATAACCTGTCTGTTCCAAAATAGTACTTAAATCCGTAATAGCCTTCCCTTTGTATTTCAAACCAATAGACTGAACTCCATTGATGATGTCATATCTCTCTTCTTGATGCATTAAAATTGTTGTGACCTCGTCATCATCAATGTCGTAGTCATCACCAAGTTGATTAAACTCCTTGAAGTTCTGAACAGCTATGTTCGGCCAGTCGTCATTATACTCTAAACCCTCAATGAATAGAAACGGAAAATTGTTGTTAAAAAAATTTATGTAGACTTCATTGTTTCCAAGAATTAATTGCACCTGAGGCAAAGTTCTGAGCCATTTGCAAACATAAGATCCATTGTCTACGAAGTCGTTCAACCGGGGAAATTTGTACTCGAACAACTGAAAATGTTCTTCGTCCCCCTCAATTAATGATGGAATAAAACCATATGTGGTGATAAAATGCTGGATACTCTCTATCGGCGAGTATTTTATGGTGACTTCGAACTTACCTCTCTTCTTTAATTTGTCTTTCGATATCTTCAAAATGATATCGCCATTTCTTCTGTCCACATCGAAATAAGCATTATTATTGTGACTGTGGTTCGCAAAATCTAAGATAGGAACTAGAGTCACATTAATGTAAAAGTCGTGGCTATTCACTGTGACTTGCTTAGTATCTTCGAGACTAAGGTTATTCACAAGATCATCGAATTCGTCAGCAAGTTCTTCTGTTATCGAGTTATTGCGGGAACGCATAGATTTATCCTCCGATTCATGGGGAATTTCTAAAGTCCTAGATCTTACAGCTAGAGCGATCTTGTAGAATACTTTAAAAGGAAAGATTTCTTCAAACTGAATCAGCTCTTCGCTATAGAGGACATTCAATTGTTCCATTAATGAATCGTATTCAAATTTGAGACTTCTAGCTTTCTTGATGTAGTCCAAAATAAATTCATCTTCATCTCCAATAGGGTCCTCAGGATAGTCCAAAGTAAAAGTATTGAGAAGTATTTCTAAGTAGGTATCATATGGTATCAAAGGAGAATTCTTATAATAAGACAATTTGCGGCCCTGACGTAATTTCTTTAGAATTGCCATTCCGCATAAATAGCAACCAAGAATTTGGGACTCTGAGGTCGGTTCTAACCCATTCAAGATGTTGACAATCAATTCTGATTCCTTTACAGGAATGGTATCGTAGTTCTTATCACGAACCTTCATAATGTGCAATAGTTGCAATAGGTTTAAGTAATCGAGTCCATAGTTGCTGGGAATCCTAAGAACCTTTAATTCTTCCTCGCCTTCTACTTCAGTTTCTGAGATGTTTTCATTGTTGAAGAAAAGTCCAATGCCTCCGAGGGGACTAGATTCAATAGAAAGGTTGGGATGTAACCATAAGTTGTAGTCGTCAATCCATTCAATGAGTCTAGCGTTATCAGACACCCCCGGAATCACTAGATCTGGAGGTTCTAGGTACGGCATTTGGTGAAAAATTACTGGATATGGTTCCCTGAATCCAAAATCCTAAGCTTCGCTTTTCTTCAAATTCGCTGTTATCAATAGACTCCACTGGCGACGGGCTGAACACTTCGGTGTTCGGGCTTCCTGGGAATGTGTTGGAATGATCTGATGTCCTTATTTTCTGCTTATATAAGAAACCGTCCTGGACACCGTTATCGCGCCAGCCACAGGGCAAGGAAGGATTATGTTTGACTAAAATGTCCCGGTAACTCCTAGGTATGTTGTTAAATACCTCGGAATAGGTATATCAACGGACTTGTCGGGATTATCTATTGCAGTATGGTCTGACTTAATGCAAATTTATAGCCGTGTCGTAGCTCTCTCACATAGGGCCTAGGAAAGCCGATTTCCGCTAATCTTCACACAGTAATAGCTTCTTACACCAAAATCTCTTACAAAACCATTGGCTAACAAAATCAATTCCTCCTCAAAACTCCAACCTTTCCGTGCTACTTGCCTAACTCCTATGATAGAATAGTTCTTCCTTCTTCAGCGCAACCTCTGGCTGTTTGCATCCCTCATTGCATCCTAACGGTTGCACTGTTCCTAATCCAGCGAACTGCACACAAATCCAAGCCGTTTCAAAGTATGAAAAAGTTTTTACCCTATATGTCGTGTGTTGCTAGTAGGTGTCGTAGAACTGCTGTAACGAATAGTGATAAATTGATAGAATAAAACGAACAAGATGGCTTGGGACGACGAAGATTTCGATGTTCCTTCGAAGGGAAATAACGTGGCTGCTGCCTCGTGGGAAGACGAAGAAGAAGACGAAGCCCTCTTGGAATCGTGGGATATAGATGAGGAGGAAGAAGCCAAGAAGAAGAAGGAAGCTGAGGCCAAAAAGGCTGCTGAAAAGGCTGAATTGAAGAAGAAACAAGAAGAGGCCAAGGCCAAGAAGTTGGGAATTAAGCCAAAGGGTGATTTGGACTTTGAAGACCTCGACGAGGAGACCAGAAAGGAATTGTTGAAGGAAGCCGAATTAAAGGCCGATTTGAACAACGCGGCCGATTTGTTTGGCGGATTAGGTGTAGCTGGAGACGATGCTTTCGATGTCAATGAACACCCAAGAGAAAGATTGGAGAGGGCTCGTTTAGCTGCTGCTCAAAAGAAACCTGCATTAACCAAGGACACTCCACTTGAAGAGCATCCTTTGTTCCAACCCACAAACAAACAAGAGTACGAGAAGTTGAGAAAAGCCGTCGGCGGTGCTTTAACTAAGTTGGCTGATGACTCCATCTTGAACTATTCTACTTCATTGGCTATTGACTTGGTCAGAGATTTAGCTGAACCATTGTCTGTCGAGAACCTCAGAAAGATGATTTCCACTTTGAACGTGACTATCAAAGACAAGGAAAAGGCTGAGAGATTAGCTAGATTGAAGAAATCAGGAGGAACTGCCACTGGTGGTGCTGGTAAGAAAAAGGCCAAGGCTGCTATGCCAAATGTCGGAGGAGGATTCAAGAAGGATGCTTTCGAAGGTGTCGACGACCAATACGACGACTTTGATGACTTCATGTAAATGAGGTCATGTGTATATTAGCGTCACTTTCTTTTCTTCTCGGTTCTGGCTTAGATTTATATATAGTTAGTTTTTGGGGTATTAATACATCGTTGCCCGTTTGAGTATTAGTCAGAACAGAGTAATGTAGAGATTCAATAGTAAGTCACTTATTTGCGATCCTTCGTTTAAATATGATGTACCCAGTTTCCCCAATTAAATCAATGGGGTCTCTTCCCTTTGCAGCCAGTCTTATCAATTGCTTATAGGTCAAGACCTTCGTCAATTTTGGCTTTTTAAACAGTACGTGCTTATCGTGTTTGACATCCGGTTGTGTGGTTTGCTTTCTGGTGCCTTTGCGAGCTTTGGTCGAGAAGCGGGTTTCAGTCTTTTTGGACCGTTTTTTGGGTGCTTCTTTGAGATTTTCTTTGGAGATGTCTTCTGATAGCGGCGCTTCGTAATTATTAATTGACTGACTTGCTTGATCCCAGTGTTCCACGTAGTCACCCTCTTTATTAGGTTGGTACGCTGGTATTCCATTGTTTTTGTGATTATTCTCATCATTTTGAAGTATATGTGAAATCAGTGGTTTCCTAGAAGTCTTTTTGATTGGACTAATCTCCATGAGCGAATCCATGGGGGGAGAATCGCTTTCCTTGATCATTGAAATCGATCTTAATGGAAAATCCTTTCGAAGTTCAATGATTCCTTGGATCTGGTCTACTCGTTTTGCTTCTAGCGGAACCATTATTAACGAATCATGGGGAGTAGAAGTAGCCTGAAACAGATCACCGAATTTTCTTCCAAGCTTACTAGGAGGAGAAGATTGTTTCTGATTCTTGCTCCTCTTGCTGCCTCTATTCTTACCGACCCTCTTCTTGGTATCATCTTCAAAGATTTCCAGCAACTTTCTAGCCAAATCAGACTTCTCATTGCTTTTATTATCACCGAGTAAAGGGTCAGACTCTCGTCCTTTCAGTCTTGCCTTTACTTTCTTGGGCCTTTCCTTAATAGCGTTGGTCAGAGGACCAGTTCCATTCAATTGAAGAGCGTTTCTATACTTAGCGACTTCATTGTGGGTCCTTGAAGGCCCTTTTGGTCTTGCTGCAAAAATGTTAGATCACACAGAACACTTTGAAAATACTTGAAGCGGACCCATTGGGGCGATTTTCAATTCAAATTTTCATTTAGAGCATTTCATCGGTATTACTAACCATTCCCAGACTTTGCACTTCTTTGAACCATATCTATTAAGCTGAAACTATTCGTAACTAAAGAACATCAACAAACAGTTGAAAGGAAAAGTCGATTTTTACAGCCAAATCATGAAAATGATACAAAGATGAGGAAGAGGTTATTAGGCAAAGTACACGACTTGTCTTTTGAAGATTGTTATATAGAGGATTTGATTGTGTATCACGTGACTTTCTTTAATCATGAATTTAGTATGTTTCGTGGTATGTGTTTGTGCATAAAGATTGTATTTGGAGGTCACTATCACGTAGACTTACTATTCTAATATTGTTGTGTTGTAACTGCTTATCACTTCTTGCCCTGACTTCAAGTTCTTTCTTACTAGACTTCTAACCATAACTAATAGTTTCCCACACGCAGGAACATACAAACGGTTGAATTATATGGTACTCTTCATCACATTAAGCTTATCTATTTCACTAACAATTCCATATTTATTTCTCCAGATCCATTTCCACACCATCTCTAAGTTTTCCACCATTTTCCACCATACAACACACCCATGAACAATAAATACATGGAACACAAACACTACTGGCCCTACTAACACTAACGCCTCATACAGGAACAGCACTCACCATACAGGAACATACAACCAGTTGATTTATCTAGTTCCTTATCAAATTTAGCTTATATATTTCACTATCAATTCCACATTCAATACCAGGATTCGCCCCAGCAACACAACCACAATATTTCTGCTATTTCCACCATTTTCCATCCCACAACACACCCATGAACAACAAATACATAGAAATCTGACTATTCACCGTAACACTATACACAGGAACCACACTCACCATACAGGAACATACAAACAGTTGATTTGGCGGTTAATTTTACGATCTTCTTAGTGTTTAATATATTCATTCTTCTCTTCTCTTGTTCTGTACTCTTTGTGGTGTCATTTGATTCTACCTGTCATACAATTGAGTTACGGAACAGTACAACAAATACTCATTATACAAAATATCCAACACACACAATGTCGAACGAGGATATAATACTCCCTTCGGCGTCGTCGTTGTCCACTCTCAGCATCTCAGATATCTCCCGTACGGGCTTCGGATACAACCCGTCGATCGGGCCAGCATCCAACAGCATCACGCAAGAAACATCTAATATCCTCTTGAATAGGAAGACAATTACCCTCACGCCGACATCGGCCAATTCGATCTACGATAAGAACATTAACAGCAAGAAAATCAACGAAATCAGCTTGTCGTCGCTTTCGTTTCTCTTTTGTGAAATCGTCAATTGGTCCCACAAGAACTCTAAAGGAATCCAGGACCTCGAAACGCGGTTAAACGGTCTTGGATACCAGATCGGCCAGCGATTCCTTGAATTGAACAAGCTCAGAGAGGGTTTCAAGACAAGCAAAAGAGAAATCCGCATTATAGAAGTGCTTCAGTTCGTCCACGGGACCTTCTGGAAGTCCATCTTTGGCAAGGTAGCAAACGAGCTAGAGAAATCACAAGATGTGGCTAATGAGTATATGATCATCGATAACGTTCCATTAATCTCTAAATTTATCAGTATACCGAAAGATTACGGTAACTTAAATTGCGCAGCATTCATGGCTGGAATAATAGAGGGAGCTTTAGATTCTGCCAGTTTTCATGCCGACGTAACGGCTCATTCGGTGCCATTGGATGGATACCCATTGCGGACTGTATTTTTAATCAAGTTTGATGAACTGTTGATGATCAGAGAGAGCTTACGTTTCACATAGAGAGTGTAAAATATTAGTAATGACATAAGTTGGTTTCTGAGCATCATAGCACCATTGGGGAGATGAAAGAGTAAGTTGATATCTGTGTGCATGACTCAGCATCCTGAGCTAGAGCTGTACTATCATTCAGCCTGAGTGGCACAGAATGTCACAAGTCTCAGTTTCAAGTAGCATAATATGTTGCTAACACTTTTTGAAATGAACATTTTGGGCAACCGCAACTCTGGTATTATATGGAAATACAGCTACATTAATAGCAGCCCACGAGGAGCTTCTGGAAAGCAAGAAAGAACTTATCAATATGGCTCCTGGAAAGGGAATTCACTTCCAGAAGGCTAATCTAAGCATGTTGCATGAATCACGTCGGCAATACAATGTTTAATTAGATGGATCAACACCATTGGATCGGCAAACTACATACACAAATAGACGAAATGATATTGTTCAACCACCTGTAGTCATCCAGATTTCAAATTCACAGCTTAAGCTGAATAGCCAAAATCGATGCCCCCTCCATACTGTCTCTACTAAATGTGAACTACCATTCTATTCTTTGAAATCGCCATTTCCACCTCTACATTAATCCCAACAATAAGTCTTGTTACTAGTCTTCCTATTCCATTACAATTGAATGTTACTTTCTCTTCTTTTCACATTCATTTTCGGCCCCTCCATACTGTTCACAACGGTGTATTAATCTTGTGTATACCCAGTTTCATATCCACTTCTACCGTCATAAACTCATCTCACTCCACCATCCACTCTACGACAGCCCCCTCTTCACCCACCTCCTCGAAGCTCTCACAATCCCCACCCAAGAGACCTCCATTACATGTCGCTGGATCACCACGATAGCTGCAAAATTCCGAATCGCTGCAAAATCGCACTTACCAAAGAGAGCTTAACAGCAATACAACCCCACGGTAAACTCACCGATTTCTGCAAACACTTGTTAAATCATATTGTAATATCTCAACCATCACATACACTGCTTCCCTACCACCCTTTCTTTGCACCACCACACCTCTCCCAACCACCTTCACAAGCCCAAATCTTAGATACCCACTAAATGCAACCACTAAATCCTATCCCAGCGCTACCATTAAACACCCAACCCCAGCGCTACCACACAACTCACAACACCCACGCATCAATACTCACATCTCCTACCTGCACTCCTATTTTCTTCGACAAAATCTTTAAAAATCGAAATATCAAAAAGGTGATTTTTCAGGTTTTCGTTATCTTTCAGTTGGAGAGTTCTTTAGCTAAGAAAGTGTAGGTGACGGCTGAGTTGGCACCCTGTGTATTCTGTAATTCTGTAGGCTCGGGAAGAAATTATAACAAGCAGAAAAATGGGAATAACAATAAGACAGGCCACCATTAACGACATACAGGCGATGCAAAACGCCAATTTGCATAACTTGCCAGAAAACTACCAGTTGAAGTATTACATGTATCACATCTTGTCGTGGCCACAAGCCAGTTTCGTGGCGACGACGTACGACGATGTGGTGAACACCAACGAGGACGAAAACGACGGCGAAAACAGCTACTTGCCCGTGGTGATAGAGGACCCTAAAGGTGACTCAGCATACATTAGCAGAGGAGAGAAGATAGTCGGTTACGTATTGGGAAAGATGGAAGACGACCCAGAAGCCGACGATAAGACTCCACATGGACACATCACGTCGTTGTCGGTGATGAGAACCTACCGTAGAATGGGCATTGCTGAGAAGTTGATGCGCCAATCCCTTTATGCCATGTGTGAGTCATTTGATGCTCAATACGTATCGTTGCATGTTAGAAAGTCCAACAGAGCAGCATTGCACTTGTACCGAGACTCGTTGAACTTCGAGGTTACGTCAATTGAAAAGTCGTACTATCAGGACGGAGAAGACGCTTACGCCATGAGATTGACTTTGAAGTTGGACGAGCTTCTTCCATCTCTTGCCCAGAAGGGAGAGATTGACGACTTGTCTAAGGACTTGCTAGAAGACTTGTAGATATCAACCTACAAACAACATATCACAAAAGTTAGCTATTTGGTTTAAGAGCATAAACCTTGCATAATCCCGTACATACTAGTCTTTGAGCTAGACAGCTCCCAGCGAATAATATAATAATAGTGAAAGAACCCTTGAGATGTAGATGTAGGTATTGAAGTAAAAATAAGCTCAGATTGGAAGGCTACAATTAAGATTTACTTGCTTTATAATTCGTTTAATGATGAATGTATTTGAAAGACAACCAACACTAGGCTATGATGCTCTACTAATTAATACTAATTTACAAAGAAGAAAAGTTAATGCATGCAATTGGACAAGACCAGGAACAAATCCGTCTAGTAACGCTCCTTCATTCTGGAGGCAACAGTACGTAAGTTACCGTACACCTTGCCTGGAGGAGAACCCAAAATCAAGGACACAACAGCCTCTCTGGCCATTCTGATGTGAGTGAAACCTCCCAAGATATGGATCTTGGAGTCGGCCAAGACTATTCTGGTTCTGGTTGCGTTTTCGATGGCGAACTTGGTCTTACCATCCTTACCAGCAATTCTACCGATGGCTCTGGACAAATGGTCACCGGTCAAGGTCTTGACATCCTTAATCTCGAAGGTCTCGATATACAAATCGTCCAATCTCAACAAAGAGATGGCATCATCCACGTCGAAACCCAAAGTGAAAGCCTTGACGAAATCGGCACCTTTCTGCAAAGCACCCTGGTCAGTTGTGTTTTTGTTTGTCTTTAATTCTACGGTTCTGGTCCTAAGGTTCATTCTGACTTGCAACTTCAAGTGGTCCACCAATGGTGGGTATATCTTAGGCCATGTATTCTTCAATGGGGTCATTCTGTGGGGTGGAACAGACACTTTTCTGCTTTCCAACTTGACCTTCATACCGCTGTTGTTGGCAGCAGCGAATTTCGGCTTTCCGCTCTCGTCCAAGACGACTCCGGCGGCCTCTTTACCAGCTTTTTCTTCCTTATCTTCCTTGGTACCTTCGCTTGGGATGCCCGAAGCTTCTATCAACATATCGTCATCTTCCTCGGCAGGCGCAGCGAGAGATTCGGCATTTTTGGCCACGGTAGGTTCCGGCACTGATTTTATTGCGGTAGGAGCAGCCATGGTGTGTTTGGTGTCTGTTATGGGACTCTTTTCTTACCTGGAAGTACAGAGAAGTATTCATTTAACCATCGATTTGATGCTTCTGCATAGTGAAAAAAACTTTCCTCATCGGGGGCTGTGTGCAGGTGGGAGAGGGTTGGTGAAGGTGGTGGGGTTACTGCGGTGTGGGTGTGATTTATAGTGAGGGAGTGAAGGAGTGAGAGTTTTTATGAGAGTGGAAGTGAGGTGAGGTTGTATTGTTACAGTGTAGTAGTGGAGTATGTTAAATAGGTAGATATGTTAGATTTGTTAGTTATGTTATGATGTAATGGAGTTGTGTTGTATATGTATTAATGGGGGAGAGGGACGAGTATGACGAGGAAAACCTGATTGCAATGTCATGATACGTCTTCTTCACTCTCTTATCACACGAACTATAGGCCTGGTTACGTGAATTCGATAAACTCACGTGATTTCGGTAACGATGGTTTTCTGGTGGAACAAGCGGTACGGGTCTTCTACGATTTCTTGGATTTTGGTGGTTTAATGGGTGTTGATTGAGTTTACTGTAGAGTGGAGGAAACGAATAAGAGAACAACTACTAGTGAGTAGTACTAGACAAATTGTAGCCGTAAGAGCCGCCTCTCTAAAACAATTGTTTTTAAGCTTATTTTTATTTACGTATTTCATAATCATGATAACCGTCGTGTGGGGAGACCTTACACGGTAGCTAATCACTGGAGTTAGGGGACCCGGTTAGAAGCGCTTGAGGCTCATTGGAATTACACTTACGGGACCGAAAATGGGAGCTGTTTTGTGAGGGCGATGGAGAATGCACAAGATAATAAAAGAGAGCATGATAAAAAGAGCAACGACGGTAATGAGACGATTGACAGCCGAAAATGTGTTCATCAACAACCACATCACACTTTATACCTACTTATACCTTCTTTATACCTATTTATATAACCCCTTCACCATCTCACCACCACCGTTACTACCACTTCCATACTATCGCTCTAAGTCAAGCTTCCACAATGTCTCCCCCCGTAATAGCCGTATTTTCCCACCCTCTCACACCAAAGCCTACCCCGGAACCCGTTTTTTCCCTCACGCCTCCTGCACCACACACACACTCCCCTGCTCACACTTAAAAAATTGCCAATTTCTGTTTCTTCCAATAAGAAAGGGCTTCCTGAAAAATTATAGCAAATAAAACAAGAGAGGTTTATGGATGTCTCTCTTTCTTGTTTAGTTTATTGATAGTTGTTTGCTCCCGTACAAGCCAGTCTGGACTGTAGACTTGTCCCGTTCACCAGGCGTCATCGTGCCCACGAAAACCGCAGAAATCTCCGTCGTGAAGCATTCAACATCGCTTTCGCAAAGAGCCGTTTAAACCAGCCTGTTTTCGCATTCAAGAACTGTTCATCACACCATGAAGTTGGGGTTCAACAGCGCCATACGGGCCAAAAGCTTGTATTTAGGTGCTAGAATCATAGCCAAAGATGCTGCCAGCTATTCCGTGCATTTTCAACCGCTCAAATCGGTCCAAAAACCATTTCTTCTGCATCATAGGCTCTTTAGCCAGCATCTCCTCGGCCCACCTCAGCCATTCCATAATAGCATAGCGTTCACGCCAATACGGCTACTCAACATGTCCGCCAGAAGACTCAACAGCAGTCCGGTAAACAAGCCAGAGGATGCAAGTCCCATTCAAACGAGTCACGAAACTTCAGTATTGAAATCAACACCACAAACACCACAAACATCAACCAAAAGCATAGAGAGCAATTCTAGCAAGAAGGCTTCTCCTACCTCTCAGATTGCTCCGGCAGTCACCAAAGCAACACTCTTGTCACAAGCAAGTAACTCATTCTCAAGGTTCCTAATTCATCTCAAATGGCCCTTGAGCAGAAGCAACAACAATACGACAACTCTAGACGTGGTTTCGGCATTCATGTCGTGGATGGTCATGGGTAACTTGCTTTGGATCATATTAGGAACCACAACGTTTGGTTTAATGACTATGTACTCGATCCACTATTTTGACCATCTCTGGGGAAGTATAAGCTCGTTACAGGATTCAGATGACGATGAAGACGAGTTCAAGAACAAAGACAATAGCATATTGGGCTACGCTACGAGCTCTATTTTAGCATACGGATTGGGAGTAAAGCTCCAGTTCCAAAAGGGAAGCATTTTGCCTGAGTTAAATGACGGAAAGTTACGTTTTAAAAACTTCAAGATCATATCAGTTGATGGGAAAGATACTGAAGAAAAAGAGGGTCTTTTCACCAGGTTCACCGCTAATGTAGAAGCATTGGAAGTCACTCTCTCGTTTAACAAGTGGTACGAAGGTAATGGATTAATCTATGACCTTGAGATCTTTGGAATGAATGCTAAGATCTATAAGAATCTGAAGAGCCAAGTTAAAGTAGAACATGCACAAGAAAAGCGTATGGAAGAGACTTTAAGTTACTCTCATAACAGACATAATGATAACATACATTTCCAATATGACTTAGGTGACCATGAGTTAGAAGAGTTGAGCTCAATCAAGAATAGCAAGCAAACCCCAATGTTGATGGATCCTAACTACCAATTAGAACATGTTAAGATCCACGATTCATACTTTGAAGTCTACAATAACAACTCAACAGAGACTCCGTTACGTATTTCAGTATTCAATGCTGATTTGCCCAGATTAAGAGGTGATAGAATCTTAATTGACTTCTTCAATGCCAATAACGCCAGCGGAGCCATCAACGATTCTATGTTCACCATCCACAAGAGACAAGAAATTAACCATTATTACCCTACCCCAGTGGAAGATAATAAGATTGTCAGATTCAAGTTGGACGGTATCGATATGGGAGCATTATCCCGTGCTAACCCCCAGCTGAAACTTAACTGGATAGTAAACGGAAAGGCTGAAATAATTGCTGATATCAAATTGCCGGACATGATCGATTCAGAATTTCAGTTAAGTCAAGAGTATAAGCGTGTAAGCAACGTTGTTTCTGAATTATTCAACGAACTTGCTAGTGCTACGAAACCAAGAGAGGAAAATGGAACAAGTGAAGGCGGTGGCGATGCTACATTGTTGAAAGGAGCCATTGCAGCTATTTATCACACCTTCTCTAAGCCTAAGCAAGAGACTGATGAACTGACCGAGTATGTTCTTGTCAATGTCAAGGTCAAGTTTTATGACTTGAAAGCCAGTTTACCAAAGCACTTGCCTATGGCTGCATCGTCTTCTCCATTTATCTCGTTGCAGGATTTACGTCTGATAATTAGTTTTATTAATAACTCTGATGGAGGCAACGATTCCAATGTTTCATCATCTGAAGTATCCAACGACAGTCACGGAACGTCATCGCACAATCATCAGAATCCTATTATCATCAAAACAACCGTCATTGAAAAGTTGTCTCATTTATACAACACTGATGACTTGACACAGACGGCCATTTTCGATTCGATAATCAGTGACATCTACGAAGACTTGTTAAAAATGGTTAAGATGGACGAGAAAAGAATCATCCACGAGAAGAATTCCTTGTGGTCTCACTCTCTTGCTAGTCAGTTATTGCTTCTTGGATTAGGAGCTATGGTTTAAAGGAACAGAAATGAAATTTAATTATGTTAAGAAGGAGATAGCCTTTAATGGTCTATACGAGGGACGGTTTACTTATTTATTATTATTTATCACATATTTGCAGAGGATACTTCAAAGATTTATGGTTATTTATTCTTGTACATATACATCATGACATCATAAGATATACCCAGCGTAGAGTTTAAGCTGTTATTACACTAGTCTCGTATTATTTCTCCGGTTTCTCTATCTCTTTTAGTAAGAGGAATCTCGAATTTGGTTCCTCTTTTGCCTATTATATCCTCCATGAGATCAGCTTCAACCGGCTTGGCACCAATGCCTACTAGAACACCTTGTTTGCGGTTCTTCACAATGCTTTCTGTGCTGGTTGAGGTCTTTGTATTTGTTTTTGCTTTGGAATTATCGGGTTTCCATCCCATTCCCCTCAAAAGAGCTGCTCCGAACTGTTCAACGGGAACTCTTTCATACTCTTCATCGGAGTCTTCATCAGGAGCATCGTCTAATGATATTTGGAAGGATTCATCATCTTTAGGTATGACTGTCTCTGATTGCAAGCTTTCTCCTTTTAATAACGACTGTCGTATCTTTTCATCAGTCAGAACTTCTATTTCTGCTACTTCTTTCTCGGGAGGCACGATATTAGAAGTTGATGAAGGTGATTTGGATTCGGTTTTCGAGAAGGTTGTGATTCCATACAGAAGTTTATTCTTTCTTTCTAATTCTTCTAACTCCTTGAGTTTGGACTCATCTTGTTCTTGATTCGGTGTATATACTTTCCTTCTCTTGTGGTCTAAAGTACTCTTAAGGTTAGCCGGTTCTATTACCAATGGAACTTCCTGAGCTTTCAGAGACACCGCTTTGTTGCCAGAGATGGCTCCACCTTTCTTCGAATCAAAAGAGTCAATGGAGACGACTTTTCCTTCGTCATCGGAGTCATCGTCGGAGTTGTTCAATGCCTTATTTGATGGGTTTCCTGGTCTTCCTTTGGATAGAAGTGGTTTCTTTCCTAGTGCTATTTTGATGCCATTTCCTTTCGGTTTATTGGATGAATTCTCTTTTCGTTTGAGGTTGAATTGGAAGCCCGACATGATGGCGGTATCGACATATATGGATACAGAGCGAGATGTGTATATTGCAGTCCCCCAGTGGTTACTTTTACTTATGAGGTTCCTTTCAGTTGAATCAGAAGAAACGTAATGAACTCGTATGAACTCGTATGAACTAGCAGAACAATGGCTATAACTGATATTCTGGCGTATTTTCTGCTGTAACTTTATGACTTTTATAACACCAAAAACGCCACTTCTATGACTCAAACACAACAACAGTTATTCTCTACTACTTCTTCCATTCACTCGATCATTAAACACGAATGAATAATCAATTATATTATCAGGAACCCTTATGTATTTTGATGTAAATATGTACAAGTTTGACGTATTTCTTATGCGATGAATTTTAAACTTTTCCGAGACGCAGTCAGAGAATGTGAGTGTTTCGAGAAGATTAGAGCAGATAACGAATGGTGTGATGGAATGAATTAGAGTAGTTTTGAGTCGTGGAGTGGAGTGGATTCAAGTGAATATAGTGTACAAGTGTACAAGTCTACATCGTAATGCCTTTTTTTTTGAAAATCTATCTGTTTTATCCATTCTACTTGTCATATTTATAGTACGATATCGATATTACTCACTATTCTCACGATTGAGATCTTATTCGCAGCATCTTCCTTAGAACGCACCAATAATACACCGCAACTTCCGAATTATCCCTATTTTCAACTTCATATCTCCGTCTCCAACAACCCTCTCTCCTACCTATATTACCTCATATCCATCATATCCTCTATCACACTCTCTCTTTCTCTCTTTCTCCCTTCACCGCCAAACACCTCTCTTTGCACAGCTACAGCACATTGCAGCCCTTCCTCTTTGGGACGCGCGCATGTTGAAAAATCCATCAATTTCGCGTGTATTCTGGTGAAGAGAGGTGTTTTGGTATAGGTTCTTGAATGGAGTTTCTTTAGAATATAGTTGCTGCTAGGAGTAATTTGTAGGTTAGAAGAGAGGTTATGGATTGGAATGGGCTCTGAAATAGCAGATGAAAACCGAGGAAGGATAAAAACCGCAATTGTAATACTACAAGACAACGAAAGCAACGGTAGAACCAGTGGAACCGTCATTGAAACAGATTTAGAAATAGATCTGGAGAAACCAATACTTCAAGATAAGTTAGAAAAGAACCACCAACAAAGACCGCTAAATCAGACTAATAAAAAGCTCACATCTTTGCGTACACCGTCCCCTTTTTCTTCAGAAGGACCGGCTTCAACTACATTCAATAATACCAGCACAATGTCGTTCGTGTCACACGAATACGAGAGTGAATTCACAGATATAGACGTGGATCCAGAAGCATTTAGAACTGGAAATCTAGAAAACTTGGCGAATGACACACTGGAAATACCGTTTGATACTAAAGGAGTTCATGAAACACATCAAGTTGTTCAAAAAGTGTATAGTGGTCCTTCTGAACATCTAATTCCAACAATGTCAACATCTTCATCTTCATCATACCCATTGTCCAGTTCTCCTTTAATATCTCATGTTGAACCAGTGACCGTAGATATAGCTAATGCGCCATTCGAAATACCACCATATGACAACGATGTAACTAATAGAGCACCGATAATACAACAACAACTTCCTTTCAATCCCGTTTCACTAGGCTCCACAACAGAGTCTATACGACCAAATCTTCTCCTGTCCTTACTTTCTGGAAAGCAAGGAACCTCCAAGAAATCAAGCTCGAAGAGCACACGAGTCAGCACTCCAAAATTAACAGCCCAGGCAAAAGAAGCCGACCAAATCGAAGAAATACCACCTCCTCAACCAATTCCCTATGTGGAAGACGACGACGAAAGCATAACAGACAACTTGGATAGTTCATTCACCCAATCAAAGAGTAACGACTTTAGGAAAGACTACGACGTGATAGAGTTGGAGAAACGCATATACAAAAATGAAACAGAATCTATCTCTGCTAAAGACTTCTTTGCACGAATAAAGAAACCTAAACAAATCGAACCTGAACCAGCACTTCTGCAAGAACCAAATGAGAGCATAATAGATGTTGAAGAAGATGCTACAATAATAGACCTTGATATCAACGATGATTCTATCGACTTGTTAGAATTATCCAGTACGTCAGATATTGTAGAGATTCCACAAGATAGCAAAGGAACACCCATAGACACCAAAGAATTGGAGTCGAAGATTTTCGGTGCCGATACCAAGAGAACATCAGCCAGAGATATATTCAGATCATTCAAGCCGGTTCCAGTAGTTAACAAGAAATCGAAGAAGACCAATGCCCCTAAAGCTGATGTCAAACCCACGATGATCATCACTTTGAAAATAAACCTGAATTCCTTAAAGGAAATACAGAAATATGATAATCCTCTAAAGACTCGGGGTAATGTTCAACATCTGAGTTCATTCGGCTCTTCCAAGAATCACTCCTTCTTTAATAGACCCGAGATCTCGGCTAAGGAGGGAAGACCAAAGAAGGAAACGAAATCAGCATTTGCTTCTATGATGAATGCGTCCAAGAACTCAGTCAAACTCACGCCTCTTCAGAAATTGAAAGAGCTATTACCTCCACCATTGACAAAGGATCAATTTCATGTGACTGGAGATAAAGAAATCTTCTCAAATGTAGCTACAATAAACTTACCATTTGCCGTAAAGGCAGGTAGAAATACCGATGATGAATCCACAATAATGGAACTGGGTTCAAGTCTACAAGATTTGGCAGAGGCTCAGTTACAAGAACAGAGCTCATACGTAGTCACAGCATCACCAGCTACGTCTAAGGAGGAATTGGTTAATGACAGAATACCAGAAATTGACAATGACTCTGCTCTTGAATCAGTTTTTGAGAAGTTCATTCTAAACCATTTGGATAACGATAACCATTTACTATGGACAGATCTTTTCCAGCCAGGCTCTACAGAGCAGTTACTCATAGCCCCCAGAAATAGAGATTCTATCCAAAACTGGATAAGTAACTCATTTAGACGCTTAAAGGCACAGGCATTAAAGACTCCTAGAAACGTAATGCTTAAGCAAAAGAAGAGAAAGCAGAACAAGACGGCTATGGATGGGTTCATTGTCGATGATAGCTTCCTTGCTGGGGACGAGTCCGAAACGGAAGAAGAGATCTTTGTTCCTCTTCTCATATTGCATGGTTCCAGTGGGTCTTGTAAATCGTCTTCTGTCTATGCTGTTATGAAACAACTTAATGGTTACGTCCACGAAATAAATAGCGGAATGCAAAGAGGAAGAAAGGATATCTACAATGGCTTGAAAGAATTTTCCACAACTCAATTAGTTCATAAACAGAATGAATCGAAGCAGTTTCAACAGGGCCTAATTTTGTTTGAAGATGTTAATATTCTCTTCGAACAGGATAAGAACTTTTGGCTGGTAGTCCATGATATCCTAAACATTTCAAGAAGACCAATTGTCATTACTTGCGAAGACACCATAAATATACCGAAGAGTTTAATTGACTTCGCTGAAGAGGAAGGTTCTATCATCGAACTTGACCAAAACATTATCCTGCAAGACTTAGTCATTCAATACCTATGGTTATGCTGTTTAAGTAAAGGTTATGATGTCGGGTTTTCAATCCTACAAGATGTAACAGAAGCGGCCTTTAATGGTTTCAATTACGACTTAAGAAGATGTTTAAACGATTTGCAGTTCGTATGTCAACGCCAGAAACATCCATCGCCAGGAATGATTCTCGAAGTCAACAAGACAGAAGTTACACGTAAAGAAACAAGCTGCGATTTGATAGCTAGTATGGAAAGGTATGACCTTCTTTCTACGGCTGATATCATCGGTCACAACTCAAAGTCACAAATTAACCACGAAGTCTTAGTTAATGAACTTGCGGACATCTATCTGATTGATGATTCGACTCAACTAAAGAGCACTACTTTGCCATTTGAGTTGAATATTGGAGACTACATGATGAACCATATAGCAAATGAGTATGGCGTCTCTTTAACTATACCCCAAAAGAAGCACACATTCAACCAATTGAAAAAGGAAGCTGTTGATTTCATAGGATCAAGGTCCAAGAAGCTTCCGAAATTCCTCCAGGAATTGCAAGGAGGTAGTAGAGCATTGAGATCATCTTCAAACATCTCGAACATATCATCACCTGGAACTGAGTCAGAGTTCACTTCTTTTGAAGCCCTTTCTAACAATTGGACACCTGAGCCAACAGGTATTCCTGATATCTCCTTCATTAATCATATCTCACCTCAGTCCTTCATTCTTGACTTGCTACCAATGTGTCGATGGTGGCTGAGATATCAAATTACCCTTGATAGGTTAGACCGTGAGAGGATGAATATGGGGAGTGATAGTTTAAAGAAGTTCCTCAGTTATAGAGACTTCCAATATCATTCAAGTCTTCTAGATGAGTCCATTTAAAACCATACATACATCATAGCATAATTCGAAGAAATAGGAATTAAAATATTACAGTCAAATACAAGTTATCATTAATCATTATATTAAAACATCCAAGAATTTATACGATCACTAAATTAATCTTGTTCTTGTTTTCACTACACCTCCACCAAAATTACGAACAGCTTTGTGCTTGAAGTCTGTAGATTGTAATCTTCTCCATGCTTCTTCAATATGATAAGGCATAAGTGGGTTGGCAAGTTCATCTGGTTTGTCGAACAAATACTTTCTCTTCTTTTGAGTCTGTTGACCTGGATTCTGTCTCTTCTCCTTCTCAGATTTAATCTGATTCAATCTCTCTTCGGAATTTTTGATCTGCATGGCCTCTTCTGTCAAAGAACAGACAATTTCAAAAGTCAAGAAGCCAAGAATATCTATAACATCATCGTTGGGTCTTGAGTCACACAATTGTGTCATTTGTGTCCATTCTCTGAATCTCTTGGCCTTTCTGAACGTAAACGAAGCTTGTCTACATTCGGACCAATGCACATATTCTTCTCTGGTCATATTACGAGTTCTGTCATCTGCCATTTTCAATCTCTTTAACGAAGCTATCGTTGCTGCCTTTTCTTCGTCGTCGATTTGTTCTGATTCTTCGGCTGTTTCCAAATGTTGTTCACTGAACAAGAATTGCAACTCCCAAGGAAGTCTGATTTTCGATTTTTTGTATCTAGATAACATCTTTGACGAATCATTGGCTTGAGCACCTCCAGAAGCTGCACCTCCAGCAGCATCGTTTTCTATCAATGATTCAGTACCACCTCCCTCTTGATCTTTGGCGTTTTTACGAACATCCTTCCATGATAAATACGTTCTCAATCTATTGACCTTGGCTTTATCGTGTCTGATCATGAAGATGACATCTTCCGCAGCAATTGACTTGGTACCTCTCATTCCAGCAGTTCTTGTCGCTTGGAGCAATATTTCTATCACTTGTCCTCGTACGATGTCTTCAATTAACGAAGTTGTTTCCACTGGTGGATCGTTGGACTCTCCCAGGACGAACATCATCTGCTGGATCTCCACTCTATACTTGTACTTGTTATCACTCATGGCGAGATTTTTCTATGTTTTTAAATGCGATTATCTGTAAGATGAAAATACAAATACACAGTATCTGTATTACTTTATGAAACCTACCTTCTGCTGCTTGAATTAATATGAGTTCGTGTTATCGTGAACTATTACAATGAATAGTTGACTAATTAACAACAATTAACAATGGCCGTTTCTCTACAAACAAATGGCTCAAAATTCGAATTTTCTTAGCGATTTAAACCCTAGCTGTCAACCACACACTTTCTCTCCTGCTTTCTACAGATTTTCACCACTTTTTGCAGTCTAAACCCAGAACAATCCACTACACTTTTCATCTTTCTTCACTTTTTGGCTTCTACGACAAAAGCGAATTGGTGATTTCCCTTTTTGGCCAGAGAAGCAGTATTATGCAGGGGCAATAAAATATGTCTTTTTGATGTCGTTTTTGACATGACGCGACATTTATTTATTATGGGAGCGCGACTGACTGCAAAAGGTGTGAGGATGAGAGTATGAGATGGGAAGGTATGAGATGGAGAGATTGCGAGAATATGCTGGGATGATAGTTGATGCTTCAGTGACGAGAAGAACTCTCTATGTCATGTGTGTATGCCGTTAAAGAAAGAACCTTGCTAATTTCATGTACTCCATGATTTTGGCCTTTATGGGTGAAACTCAGTCAGTTTAATCCGTCACGGCATTAGTTAAGTCAATTGAGGGTATTAGTGGCCTCAAATGAGAACTACCCTAAGCATTAATTTGACCACAGGGCGCGATCTAAAGCATTAAAACGAGTTAACCAAAGATTTACCGTATTGAGTGGCAGAATACTCTTAACAGCCGTATCTCTATTTTTTTGGAATGACCTAACCATATAAATACGCCCTTCATCCTCTAACAAGATTTAGTAGTATTACATGCGTAGCCTACTAGAAGAAAAGGGGGTTGTTTCGCTTTGGATCGACGTATTTAGTGAATCTGTTGCTTAATAAAATGGACTCATTTGGTAAGTTATTCTTTACCATCACGGTTCTCACATTTATTCCGTATTTGGCTATAATATATTTCGGTAAACAGATCTTCCTTCTGTCGGTGGTGTATCTCTACTTGCAAATGTCCTTTCTTCGAGCCGGCGCAGTTCATTTCGAGCTCATTAAAACTGAAGTTACTTAAATCCAGCAATTACAACCTTGATCTGAGCGATCACTTTGCGATATTATGATCATCATTTCTTTTGCGATCACGTTTTCTGATTCTTTGTCCTTTAAAACTGATTGAACTATCTCCTTTTCGATAAGTCCCCGCCCCATGGTACATACATTTACAACACCAAAAGACAAAAATAAGGCCATAATGAACTATTTAGTCCAACTCAATCTTCACTAATGAAAATACATAAATATCATCTCAATTACGTATATTATCAATATTACAACCCTAAAGCAGATTCTCCCCCCTGCCATAGCCATGAATCTCAGAATAATCCAGCACTTCATTCAAAAACGCACCCTGAATCGAAGTATCCATTTCTGATCAAAAAAAAGCACTCACTTCAATCCCACTTCTTCTCATCCTCACCAATTCACACCATTCCCTCTCTCACTCCCACCAATTCAGACCATTCCATCACATTTTGCACCCACTACGACCTTATTGCACATATTACTACCTTATATACACCACCTCAATTGTAGGGCAGACGCTCGTTTTGGAAAGAAAAAGTCTGTCGCTCATCAATTTTCATATCCGGGTAACCCAACGCCAGTCTCAAGATGCGGACGTATAAATAGGTGAGTATCAGACAGACATGAAAATTTTTTGTAGTCAGTCTCTTCAACAGCATCAAATAGTGGAAATAGCCTATTCACCAGGCTAAAAAGGGCCCAATTTTCGTATCTGCTGGTCAGATACGATAACCTCACAAGCAGTAAGTTTCATCCCTTCTATCGAAACACAAGTAGCATTATACTGATGAATCTGAGTGCATTTGGCTCGAGACTTTTTGTCTATGTGGAAAAAACCTAGCTACCTTATTTACTTTTGTCTGATAATTTGTTTTCCCCACTCGAGTTAGTGACAGTCACAGCGAATGGTGCATGCATTTGGGTGCTCCGGACACTTGATTGTTGCTACAGAACGAGTTGTGGATATCAAACAGTGTTTATTTGTGTTTCAAGTGTATATACTTCATTGGAGTACCAATACTAACAGTACCAGTAGAAGAAATTCATATAACGACCTAAATAGGAAACTTCCTAATCAATAACGAATAAATAACTTGATGAGAACCAAACCATTTGTAGTCTGATTGTAGTGAATTGTAAGTCTGAATGTAGTAATATTGTCTGCTGCAGAAATGCAGACTTCAAACCTAAATAAATGTACGATAATCTCTATGTGAATTGTCACAACAATGAATGGTATCTATTGTGTAATGTCATTGATGGGCAATAGACGAGAGATAATTGTGACTGGGGAGAACGGACTGAGTCCACGGGGAAACGTGAATTCTGCAATTTTTTCAAAGCTCTGGTATTGGAATCATCGTTGTGGTGGTACTTGTGCTATGGTAATACCTTGCTGCGAAATTCAATAAAAATTGTAGGTATTGTAGGTATCTTCATCTTATTAGAAAGAATGAGTAAATATCATCAAGTAAGACAAACCACCTCATATTATTCTATAAAGTAATCGTGTCTTTTCAACTTCCACATTTTCTTATCATTACAAAACTACCAAGTCCATTAATGCAAAATGACTATATTCTATCTATATCTATAAACGTCTAGTCTAACCAAATAACTTAATGCTATCTTCGCCATTGGCTACAATGGCTTCTTCGTCTTCATCGTCTTCATCAGCAGAATCTTCCTCTGCTTCATTCATGTTCACCTTTTGTCCTAATAATGAAGCAAAGAATTCGTCGATTTGGTTGTCATCCCACTTCCATCCTCCTCTTGGAGTTTCGAAGTTGGCAATCTCTTCTTGTACATGGTATCTCAACTTTCTTCCCTTTGAAGCCTTGGTGTCGACGTTCTTCTTAAACTTTTGGGCTTTTTGTGCTGTTCTCAAACTAAGTGTCATTCCAGATGCTGGGTTGCTGGATTGAATCTTTTTATCCACCAAGTCATTAAGCAAGACTCTGTAGAAGTCTTCATCGTCGAAGATCTCATCGATTTCAGCTTGCTTGTTATCTGAGTTGTTCTTATTCAAAGATTCTTTTGGAATATCAGGGTTTTCTTCTTCATCATCTTCGTTGTTTTCTTCCACGTCCTCATTTTCTTCTTTAAGCGATTGGAAGTATGCATATCCTAATGGTTGTATCAGACGTCTATTTAATTTGGTACGTTTCACCAATCTTCCCATATCACTGAGGTTATTCTGCACTTGCTGTTCAAAAGATTGATTGATAGCCTTGAATTTTCCAGCATTTAATGCAGTAGATCCAGAAGAGTTTTGTACCTTAGCAGACCACTTAGTCAAAGCACTTGAACGGTATTTATTTAAGACATCATCCAAGTTTTCAGTTGTAGATGTATATTTGTCGAGGGATCTCTTCTTAGGAAGAGTTACTTCATTGGAGGAGATATTGTCTTTTTGAAGGAGAGCATTTCTCAATGAGAGAATGCTATCGAGTAAGTCGTGACACTCATTGCGAGCCTCTTTCAAGTATTTAGATGTCTTCTTAGTTGCAAGATCAGAGCCTTCTAAAGTGGTGTGGTTTGGTGGTAACAAATTGGCGTTGGCGATCGACTTCTGGATCTTTAATCTAGAGTCAATGATCTTCTCAAAAAAGTTATGCTGTTGAGAAATGGCGAAACCCTTTAAAGAGTCACTTGTAGCGGATTGTGATAATCTGCTGACTATATGCGTTCTTTCTTGAGACATTAATGTTTTTAATTTGTCTCTCTTGTCGGAGAGTTCTTCATCTCTTTGGTTGATGTTTGATTCGGAATCGGAATCGAACTCTGAATTAGAGTCTTCGCTATCGGAGTTGTCTCTTAAGGATTCACCAGACTCGCTGAGTTGTTCCTCATCATCTAATTCCTCGTCTTCTTCTTCTTCGTCTTCTTCAAGTAATTCTTCATCGTCTTCATCTTCATCTTCATCGTCTTCCTCATCGTCTTCTTCTTCCTCTCCGCTTACTTCGGCTTCGTCGTCATACAATGTCTCTCTGCTGGCAACACTTCCGCTATACTTCTTGCCCAAGTTGATGGTGGTGTTCTTTTCTCTCAACTTACTCTTAGGCACATTCACATAATGCTCTTTTCTTAACGTATCGTCTTCAGAGGCTTCTGAGTTGAAACCCTCATCTTCATCTTGACCAAACGGATCATCACGTAACTCGTTGTCTTCGATATCAAAATCGGTCTGTGGTTTTGTAAGCTCGGAGAGTTGCTCCGCTAATGTCTTCTTAGCCATTTTCTGGTTTTATATATCTACAAGTACTATTATTAATAGCCAAAACTAATACCTTCAACATCTACTTGCACTGTTAAGAAGCATCGCATCTTTGAATTTTTCAGACAAAATGTGAGTTCTGTGTCTTGCTTACGTAATTCTTTTTGGAATATTTCAAAATATCCACGTGACTGCAGATGGAATCGACACTCAAACGGACACAAAGAAAATGTCTCAAATATTGCTGACTGCATGGCTTATGTAATTTAAGATCCTTCCTGTACTTTATCATGGAACATCACGTGATACAGGAACGACTTTTTTTGCCAGAGCACTGAACCAGACATTCTTATTGTCTTCTGCTTGTGTAACCTTATTGACCCATGAACTTCATAATTGTTGTGGTACAGTATCGAGAGTTGTTTCCTGCTTATTGCCTTCTATTGTTGACCACTATATAGACAAAAAAACACGACACATCCCACAAAACTATCAGGGCTGTGTCGCTCTTCTCCTACTTAAACTACTAACTAACCAACACTATGTCTCATCCAAACGCACGTGACTTACACGAAAATGTCTGTTTCCTTTTATTATTATTATTTATAGCAAACGCAAACAGCAAAAGACACTTTTCTTTCTTGGAGTATAGAGACCATATATCGATAGTACAGAGGTAATAGTTGACTATTTTGGTTTATAATTGTAGTTTTGAGATACCATTGAATCAGGGAATAGGACTTTCGCTTTTTCACCGAATTCCAACGACGTTTTTACCGCTTTTGCTCATTGTATTTGTGCTCTTCTACCAATCGAGGCTAAGTACACATTGGCCATAATTGAAATAGAAAAGGAAATATAATCCCCATTTACCACAACAAATTGGGCCCAGAAGTTCCATTAGAATACCAGAAATACACATAGTTAACACATCGCCAAATATGAGATTGTTTCAAGCCATTTTGACCGTCTTTTCCCTCGTGTCGCTAGCAGCTGCACTCGCCAATCAAGACGACAATGTACCAACAACCACAAAAACCAACACGAAACCAACACCTACAACCGTGTGGGTCACAACCACCATTGACGGAAAGCTCACCACGGCTCCTTCATTCTACTCCCAGCTGTTCATGACTACATACACCCTGGCCAACCCGGATGATGTGAAATCTGGTGACATTGGCATGGGATCACTTTCCAGTGTTGGAGGCATCAGATCATATCCACAAACCACCATCACAAGCAACGGTGCTGCCGGAGACATGGGCCATGGCCCATTGTACGGAGGTCTTTTTGGAGCTTTGGCGTTGGTGGCTGGTGGTCTTATTTAAAGAGGAGAAACAGAAGAAGAGGTTGTTTTAATTATATAAACGGATGGATCTTTCATTGTAAGGGATGAAAAATCTAGAAGAAGTCCATTGGAAAGACATGGAAATGGTGCTATTACAATTTGAAGGTGAATCATAATGGAAGATGCTGTATTAGATTGTTGTGTTTTCCTTATGTTTATGATATTTATTGTCATTTTTGGTGGATATTGATGTCTAATTTCATATTCATATGATTTTTTGATGATTTGATATTCTACCATGATGAAGCTGTTCAGAGAAGTTAGATCCATGATTTGCTTTCCACTTTCTCCTTTCCCACTTTATTCGCTTTACATGTATGTATATTGATTATGTACATATTTGTATGCTATATATTTGTATATTAGTTCTTAAATTGACATTCCATGGACTCCATGGACATTATGAAAAGATGAAAACGTGGTTAAATGTAATGAAAGGAGATTGTTTCTTATAGTTATAAATAGAACTAATATCAAGAGATTACTATTTCCATTCGAACAGTTATCTACTGAAGCTCATATATAATGTAAATGACGTACTAAAATCAACTCTTACGGCTAAAACCTCTTACGGTTATCATTCTAGACACAATAAACACAATAAAGTGAACTCTTACGACTAACATCCTAAACACAATCAACTAAACATACAATGACCTCACCATCCATGGAAATGATCTTAAAATAGATATTTTGCGCTTTCCTTATAAATATAATAATTGAACATCACATAGATAATAACATTCTGCTCTTGCATGTATCGATGTATTATATTTTATTGTATCAACCTTATATTATAATGCATGTACACACACATTGTATTATGCTATTAGAGGTATTGTAGGAGGTTATGATAATTGTGCATCATCGCTATATTTATGCCGTCCATATATGTTTATTAAGAATTGAGCTTACTATCATATCTACATGTATGTATACTACAATCAAATACCCATAAACTATACTCTACCATACTAAACCTATAAAATGCAATCCAAATCCAATTAGATTATATCCATAATTACACTTGTCACTGATTATCACCCTTGATAAACTACTTCTTTCCATCACAACTACCAACACCCTCTACCACTACTAACAACTCCCAGTATCACCACTACTAAACTCCCAGTATCACCACTGTTAACAGCCTTCACTACACTACGCTCTCTTAGTGCTCATATTTACTGAGCTACGCGCAGCACTCACCCCAGTCCTCCCTCTAAACAACCCTCTTTTCCTTGCCTCCACACCATCTTCCGTTCCCACATTTACGCCCGCATAAAAATTTTTTGTCGCTCACAAAAATCGTCAAAACGAAGAGCTTCAAAGCGCCAGTGTGAACGGAAAAGAAGCCATAGAAACCACGTTAACGAACCTTACGGTATGTAGAAGAGCGCTAGAAATGCGGTTAAAATGAAGTGCCGATTCGGGGGATCAAATTGAGTCTAGTTTTGACTGGAAATGGTGGAAAATCACCAGTGTCACATCGTGTTTAGTATCAACAGAGACCAGTAACAGTCGTCTGACCAAACGTCAAGAAAGCTATAAGAAAGGCGACGAAATAACCCAGAAAACGCCTTTTGTAGTGAATTGCGTACGCCGCAAGCGATGGCAGTGCCTTTTGAAGTCGAATCTTTGGTGTATAAATCACAGTACTACCAGATCGACTAGTCTTCATTGAAATGCCATAAAACGACCAATAAACCGTCCATTGAAACCATGAAAAAACACTGAAACAGAGCAAGGAAGAACCCATAGAACACAATAAACCAACCAATCCGAAACCTGATTAAATGCTTCAAACCCCCTTTGTCCTCGTTCAAGAATCAATACTAACATTCTCCTCTAGATGTCCGAAGAATTAACCGCCCAAACCGAAGACCTCTCCTTGGAACCAAAGACCGTGTTCGATGACAAGGAGGAATTCTCTGCCAAGCACCCTTTGAGCAACAGATGGACCCTCTGGTACACCAAGCCTCAGGTCAACAAGAGTGAAAACTGGCACGATCTTTTGAAGCCTGTCATTACCTTCTCTTCTGTTGAAGAGTTCTGGGGCATCTACAACTCGATTCCAACTGCCAACCAGTTGCCATTGAAGTCTGACTACCACTTGTTCAAGGAGGGTATCAGACCAGAATGGGAAGACGTACAAAACGCCAAGGGTGGAAAATGGCAATACTCTTTCAACAATAAGCGTGACGCTGGTGGTGTCATCAATGAATTGTGGTTGAGAGGACTTTTAGCCGTCATTGGTGAGACCATCGAAGACGATGAGAATGAGGTCAACGGTATTGTGTTGAACATCAGAAAGCAAGCATACAGAGTCGGTATTTGGACCAAGGACTGTGACGACTCCAAGTTGAAGACCGTAGGTGAGAGATTGAAGCTCGTTTTGCAATTGAGAGACGAACAGAAGGTTGAATTCATCTCTCATGATGCCTCCAACAGTAAGGGCTCAGCTCAGATCGTTTTGTAAGCAACGACTCTGGGTTTAGCTAAGAAAATATCATAGAATGTACCGTAACAGAGGCATTGTACACTATTCTAGACGTAAGAGATTCTTTGAAAATGGATACTTAAGAGCTAGGTTTGTTTTGATCTGAAGTCTAGGATATGTTGCTACTTTGCAGAATACCGTTGATGGCCTTCTCTTTGTTGTCATTAGTGCTATTGTTGATTTTGTTACTCTTTCCTCTATAAGTCTTCCACGACTTCGTGCTCGTGGAGGTTTACACTTCCTATTATTTCTTGTTATATTAGCTGTATACATATAAATTTACGTCAATTAGTCACGAAACCGGAAGAATGAATGTGGAATTATTCCCTGTAGTGTGGTTGCCGAAGATGTCGAACTGTTACCCTTTTGGTAGGAAGTATTCTCTATCATATAAGTAGTACAATGCTACATTTCCTTACATTATCCTACATTCACATAGTGCTACATCTACGAAGATTCTACACTAATATAGTCGATTCTGTTTCGTTTCGAATAATCAATATTCTACTTAGTTGCTCTAGTTCACTTCTCTAGATATCATTCTCAACCTTTATCTTCGCTGTATGTCCTTGTTCTTATAATATCTAATCGTTACGTTCATTCCAAATGTTTACTTTCTCCACTCACAAAAGTTTCAATATCCAACAGGATTGACTTCGTCCTGGATGAATCTCTGGACATGCTCCCAATAGTGTGGCTGAACTACGGTCTCGTTGTGACTGGAGTTCTCAAAGGTGACGAAGAACTTCTGTTCGCTCTTCATAAGACTATTGATCTTATCCATATGTTCCGGAGGCACAATCTCGTCCTTTCTGGCACTCAACAACAATACCGGCAACTTCAGAGGAATCTGAGGAACAAGCTTCTCCAGATCCCAATGCTGGTGTACAAAACGAGTGAAGTACTTGAGCAATGGAAACACATGGGGAACAGTTTTACGGATTGAGAGAAACGTATTCTCCAAGATGATTGCCGAAACAGCTGACGACATCGTGGCAGCAATGTAAATAGCAACGGCTCCACCAAGTGATCTGCCGTATAATATCAAGCTTGATTGTTGGTACTGTTCGTCCTCTTCGGTCAAATATTGTATTACTCTCTGGGCATCGATCTTAAGACCCTTTTCCGAAGCAGATCCCGTAGAACGGCCGTAACCTCTGTAAGAATAGATAAACACATTGTATCCAAAATTACGATAGAATATCGACACTATTGGCAATCCGTGGCCAATGTTACCGGCATTGGGTGATAGTACCAATACTGTTTTATTAGCATAATTTGGAGAAGAAGGATCGTGTTTTATCAGATAACACTGGAGAGTTTCACCATCTTCCGTCTTGAGATTGACCAATTCATAGTCGGGCATCTCGAACTCGTCGGGAGTAGCGCATTCGCCTCTTCCATCATTGAGAGACGACGGGTAGATCAAGCTATTCTGATAAGTGTAGAGCCCTAGAAGCACCAAAGCACCGAAAGATATGCCTACTTGGGCCATTGTTTTAATGAAAGAAACAAGTTTTGTAACAAGTAACGACAGAATTGCAAACATCGGGATCGTAGCTACGACTTTGCCTACTTCAAACACAAGAAAAGGTCTTAATCAAAGGAACACAACCAGCTAAAGCAATAGGTTTCTGGATGTTTTGACGTCGTTTGGCGATTTCATGAATATATGTGGCGGCACGGGTGTTTTACCAATCGAGGGAATGTGCAGGATGGTATTATACGGTCTCCAACGGAGGGCCATTTGAATGGTGGAGAATGAAGGGAGAATAGAGGCTTCAGTTGGTAGTTATGGGTTCGGGGGGCTTTGGGAAGGTATGAGGAGGTTCGTTGATGGTTTGGTTGAATTTCTGGTGGAAAATTTTAAGCAGTGAGCGAGTTGGAAGGTGAAATATATTGGTGACTTTAGTATGTGTGTAGAGTTAGTATTGAAATGACAATGTATGAAACAAGAATGACAATGCTTTGCTAACGCTTTATCTAAGTAGAGGCTTTGGGCGAAGATATGATGATAATAACCGTCAACGTACCCAAACTTGAATTAATTGAATCAAAATGAGTATTTGGAGAGAAAGACATTTCGAAGTGAAATTGGTTTATAAGCCTCTCGTTCTGTCTATTTCAGAAGAAGCCGGGTTTGAAGATATGAACATGAACATTATAAGTACTTCAGTAATAAATGAAGGCCTTCTTGATTTAGAAATGCTGCTTAAGTAAAAAAACATACGAAGAGGTCTTGATACCTTTTCTGTATTATTTATTTAATGGATTTACCTTTTGGTTGCAAAAGTTTTGATAATCACAAAAGAATCGATTTTGGACAATTTTTGCAAATAATTGGAGGTTTCACTCGAAATAAGTGTCAAGTTACTCAAGCTACTTTCAGACGCAGTAGATTCTGTAGAAGACCTGCTCAAAGATTGATCTCAAAGATTGACTTGACGATTCACTACCGGTCGTTGATAACTGACTTGAGCATTCTGAATAATATAGGGCTGACGATGACTGAGTGGAAGAGCTACTTTGTAATTCATTTACTTGTGTAAGCGTGGTATACCACATTCCGTTATCATCTGTTGTAATTAAGACATCGGCGACGACTGTGGGTTCCGAATCTGTGTCTGTAATTGTCGTTTCATATTCCGTGAAGGGAGTACGAGGGATATCAGGAAACAGTTGGTCACACGCAAAGCTACTGGGCCTGAGTATGCAACTGCATTGTTCTGATCAGAGTTGTCAACTGAGAATAATGTTGCAGTGTAAAACAAGTCTGGGTCATAGTCCAACCCAATGTAAAAGTAACTGACATACGAATTTCTGTTGGTACTCGAACCAAATAAGATCTTGGAACCGTACCCTTCGTCAAGTAATGATAGAAGGCTATTCTTGAAAATAACAACTAGCCTCTGGTTATAGAGTGTGTTAAAGTAAGACTAAAGAGACTATTTTTAGCAAATTGTTGCTGCTCTAGAAGAAGACTAAATTTACTCTCTTTCATTGCCAATCTAGTTCCAGCTGTTCCCACTACTTCTTTCCCCTATGATAGAATACAATATCCCACCTTTCCCCACAAGTCTAACCATAAAGAGTTACAGTGCTTTGGCTATAATGCTGCGTCGTGGATCTTTCCCAATATGCACGACTTCCCTTTTTGGGAGCCAATATCAAATTCTCTATTTTATGAATAGTTAACTATTAGTTGTTGCTTTCTTCTTTAGTCTTCGTAGTCTGGAGGAAGCGAGGGGACATAGAAATAGTGGTGATGTCTGCAGCGAACTCGCAACTGAGCTTGGCAAAATTTGCGTTCAACATCTATGGATCGTTGAACCACCAGACACCGCCTCTTAGTAGTGTCGATGGCTCTACATCTCCAGCTTCTTCGTTTAGCTCGACCAAATCGCCATCGATAATACCGGAAACATTCAATTATAGGAGCAATAAACTCATCTACAACTGCGAGCGTGAAGTCACTACACTTTCACAACTCAATTTCCCGTTAAATGTTGTCAATTCCTTCCAAACGTCAGAAAACGAATTGGCGCACCACGTAATCATTGGAGGACGTAATTACTTGAAGATACTAGCTCTAAATGAAGACCAATCGAGGATTTTGCAGGATATCAACGTTCTAGACCAGGGGACATCCATATATGGGAATTCCAGGGTTCCTACCACGAATAAATTGAACAATATCAATACAGTAAAGGCTCAATCTGATACAATAGCGTGTGGTCTATCGAATGGACTCATTACTATCTACAAAGTGAGTCCTAATGGAAAGTCAAGACTCATTCAAAAGTTTTCGGACCACAAGAGATGCATCAACTCGTTGGATTTCTTAGGAGCTAAGACATTATACGATACTCCTAACCAGCTCATTTCCGGTTCTCAGGATGGATCGATAAAGCTATGGGATCTTAGATCAGGCTCTCCTCGTGCAGTTTTATCCATAGTCTCCAGTTCTCATTCAGATCCTATCCGTTCTTGCCAGTATTCACCACATTCTATGGTAAGAAACAAGATCACTGTTCTTTCTGTACACGATTCGGGAGCACTTTGTAAATTTGATATACGGTCTGGGGGAACTGGTGGATCGGGTATCCAGGCCGCATCATATTCACCGGAAAGAAAGTGGAATATTCACACCGGTCCAGCACTTTCTCTTCATATACATCCTGAGCGAGAGTATGTAGTGACAGGAGGAAGAGACCAGAAGATATGTGTTTTCAACTATGGAGACTCTCAAACTTCCAACAGAATAACACCAGACGACACAATCAATACATATGGACCAGTCATGAAGGTAAGGTGGTGCATGTATCCGGATTCAGCTGCAGCTCAGCAATTTGGAGAAGCCCTCGACACATACCAACAAACTAACGAGTTCCCCAAATTCGAGGACAAACTTGGCTACGATGAAAGGGAAGCATTATATTCCTATTCTTCCTCTCCCAGAACGAATTCTCTCAAAAACTACGATTTAGCATGTCTGTATTTGAATGACGACTCAACAATCAGTATCTATAATCTAAACAGAAAGTACATTCCAAAAGAAGTGATTACTTCAGCATCTAACAAACCATTCCAGAACTTTATTTGGGCAAACAACAATAATTCCTCCAGAAAGATATGGACCATTACAAAATCCAATGTCTTTGCAACTTACGACTTGGACTTCCAGGAAAGTATTTTAGATTCAGAAGTGTCAAGACCATTAGAAGAGCTTACCAATGTCGCAATGACTTGGGACAACGGTTTTGGTGATCTCTGTATTGCCAATCAGGAAAAGTATGAATTTGAAATCACTGAGATCGACTCTCAGACCAGCGACTCTGAAACTGCAGACGCTATAGAAGGAGAATATCCAAGTTACAGGAGTAATAGCAACAGTGTCGTTATAATGGACGAAAACGAATCTAGAAGCTTTGATCAACATTCGCCAGGAGCAGAGACAGACATATCAATGATCTTTAACAACAACAAGTCATTCGCTGTGGGATCCCTTCCGAGTGGTTCTAAGTTTGGCCCTATCTCCAATACAACAGTGCCGTCTCCATTGGAAAAACCACCGCTCTACCGTTCGAGCACTCATTATTCTCTTCACATGGCCAAGTCTCCTTCCCCTATCCCACAAAGAAGAGGGTCCGCCACATTCAATTACTCGGAATCCCAACCTAACCTTTCCGGTGTCAGTATGCCAAGGCCAAAACTTGCTCGGAACCTTTCTCAAACCACCCAGGATTCGAACGTGTCAATTGGCTCAGCTCAGCAGCCTTCTATTAGCTTATTGAAGCAAAAGAAGTCTTTCCACGTGAATCACGCTTCTCCGTACTTGGTACCCCTCTCGTTGCCATTGCCATTGAATGACGACGCTACGTTTGAAGCTTTGTCCAATAACTACTTGATTTCTATTCCTGATGGGTTCAACTTGGTTGATGTTTGTCTTCTAAATGCTAGTGTGGCCGCCAGTGCTTACAGGTACCGAGAATGTCAGGTCTGGAAAGTATTGGCAGTAAGCTTAGAGGATCAATACGTGGACTTGGATGATGTAACAAATTTCTTGGATGAAACAGCAGAACAAGGATCCAAAGAGCAAGAAGAAGTCAAAAAAGAAGAAGCGAACGAAGATCAGAAAGACGCTAAATCTATCCTGTCAGACTTGGGTAATTTTGTAGGATCTTACAACTCCAATTCCACCCTGACAACGAATTATGGTGGTATGGGCTCTACTGGCGGATCTGTTGGTGCAAAAGCCAGTAGTGTCGAGTCCATAGCTCATGATCATCCGTTGATGGGATCGTCTGTGGAATCAGAAACTAAAATACATCCTCCATCAAGCAACTTGATGGACATGATAAACCAGAGTAGAGTAAACAGTTTCTCCACAAACAATATCAGTCCAGCGGGTTCCAATTTATTCCTTAGGGTCCAACCAGAAGAGAAAACCGAAGACAAGAATGAGAGTGCTATCTTAGATGATGATGATCCGGATTCTGAGCAACCTGGCATTCATCCAAAATTGTCTACGACATCATTGAAATATCGTAGAAGTTCGGCATTGCTTCTTCCTGAAACGGGTTTTGATAGGACAGGACAAGCTTCCCCAATTGCCATAATTTCACCATCCAGAAGTCATTTCACTTCTGCGGAACACTCACCCCATAGTGCTTTCTTGCATGCTCAGCACTCAAGAGACTCGCGCTCATCCTCTTTTGCTGGTCAAAGAGCAGCAGGTCGTTTTGGGACGTCTTACCACACATCAGAAGACTTGGACAACGAGAATTTGAATATCTTAAATAATGCAGCTACGAACTCTAGTCCGATGTCATCAATGCCTACTCAGTTTTCTCATCCCAGTGGCAGCCCTAATAATATCAGTCATCATTCCCATCAGTCCATACCCCATCATTCCCACTACGGAAGTGCAAGCGGTGCCATCCATGGATCATTTCTGTCTCGAAGAAGTTCTGCCGTTCCATCGTACGGCTTTCAAAGACCAAAATTTGCTTCTGGTAATGCGATTCCTGAACGAGAAGACGATGACAACTCAGAACAGCTTAAGGATGTTAAGGAAGGCTCCCTTTTGAATGAGTTTTCCGACAGAGCTACTACGAAGTCGGAGTTGACACGAGCCATTAAGGAAGACATCGACGAACATCAGCTAAAGAAGCCCTGGATGACTGAAGACCTTGTAGAGAAAGCATTATCTTACGCAACTAATCAGGGTGATATCGTATTGTGTGCAACATTGGCTATTTTGTTCTTCGATTCATTTAGCTCAGTCATTCCTGAATCATCGTGCTTAGAATGGTTATCCCTTTACGTTGAAATTCTCCAAAGAAAGCGGTTGTTTGTCAATGCTATCCATGTTGTGAACAGTGCTCCTAAACCGATAATGGCCCAATTAAAGACCTTGACTTCAAGTGAAGTCGATCTCCGTTTCTTTTGCTGCTGGTGCCAGAAACTACTTGTCAATGAAAAAAGCAAGCACAGAGAGAACAATGAAGAGTTCGGATATTGGTACTGTGATGAGTGTTCTCGAAAGCAACTGAATTGTATATATTGTAATGAACCATGTAAGGGATTAACCGTGGTTGTCAGTTTGAAGTGTGGCCATAGAGGACATTTTGGATGTTTGAGAGAGTGGTTCGTGGAAGATGAGAATGTCGAATGTCCAGGAGGATGTGATTACAATGTACTATAGAGGGTTATATGTTAATACAAGTTCGACAGCTCTCAGCAGAGATATGATATCAAAGCATTTTCCTAATACCTACAGTAGTACTAAAGTCTTTGAGTTCTATTAAATATTAGTATTACAGAAATGGGACTACCGTTAACTCCCTATATCAACACAACATCGCCTATCTCTATATATCTCTTGATTAAGCTGTATTTGACCACGTAGATGCCATTTTCCTCGAGCTCCAACTCATCTTCTTCGCCCAAAGGTATTATGATTCCCGTTTTCGTGACTGATTTAATGAAGACAGGCTGGTTTACATCTGGAGTTACTATCATGGATTCTCCTCCAGTCGTATCGTCAAGCAAAGCGAGAGTATGGGGCATTTTCTTCAAGAAACAATTATTATACAATTGAGTTAGGATCTTGAAGTGTTGGTGCATGTACTCTGTTTCTTCTCTGGACAACAACGAAGTCGTTGACTCTCCAGCTTCAGCCGTTTCGTTTATATAATGTATGGTGAATTTGTCCAATTTGGACAATCTAGTTCTGAGGTAGAGTCGTACCAAGTAGTTTATTCTCTCCACGTCGGTTTCTATGATCATCAACTGCAATTTGAAGTCTCCAGAGACGACTCCGGATTGAGCATTCAAATCACCGTATTCATGGGAGTCCAATAAGTACTGTTGTTGATTAGATATTTGTTCTAATACTTGAGTCATAAGTTCATGCTTGTAGGGTAAGATTTCCGGAGACATTCTCTCATTAAGCATCGCCGTGACGAGCTCATCATAGATATTAGGGGTAGCTGAAGCTAGTTTTGTTTTCTTCTTCGATATTACTTTGGAGGAATTGTCGAATTCCTGTAAGATGTCGTCAATGTCCATGTTGGAGGCCATTTTTGAAGGGGTAAAGTCGAGGTATTGGTATTAATAAGGATTCTGTGTGAAATGGGACTTTTTAAGGCTTTGAAACGCGTGTTTTATAGTACATTCGGTACTTTAATCAAAAGTGAATAATTAGATGGTACTGAAGAATGGTAACAAATCGTAAAGAAGAGTGTTCTTTTCAGTGAAAAATCGAGGTTTAAAAGGAGATTTATTGGAACCGGTACTTTTTCTACTAATTGAATACTGCTGTACTACTCCTGTTGCTCTCAACTTCTATATCACCATCCATAAAGACATACAAATGAACCGTTATTCATCGGTATAGGAATCGTTTACGGTAAGAGACGGCGAGGGTTTGCAGGTTGAGCGAAGATGTGATTTACAGGTTTTGGAGGTTGACGTATTTGCAGGTTTTGGAGGAGGAAGTGTTGCAATTGGAGGTGTAGAGGATGGGTTAGTTGATGGAAGGAGTATTATGGGTGTATTGAATATTGGAGGTCTGGGTTGGGTTGGCTGTTGATAATGAAGATGGTCATGGTGAAAAAAGGCTATTGGAGGGGTAAATTGTGTTGAAGAAGGGGTATGGTTTTAATGGTCTTCTTGTTAACTATGGGAAATTTCAATTTTGCGGCCATTTTTGTCCAAATAGTTCTATAAGTAAGAGGTGATCAACCTTTTTATTGAAGAAGTTATATGATATGAGGAATATGTGCTTGGGAATGGTGTTATTATATGGGAGCGTTCTTATTTATTTATGTACTAAGATTTCACTACTTATAAAGTGTTTAGTATATAATGTGACTGTAGTACTCTTAACTATATAACGTAGACACACAGTGAATGGTTGATTAACTATGGTATTTGTTATATATAACCGCTCTTTACCATGATAAGATGTATACCATACAAACAGTTCATTATCCCCTTTATAGTTGAATCTGAATGTTTGTGATTTGTCAATTTCCTTGTATCAAATAGATACTTTTCCAGTTGTTAAGCAAACCACTTTGAATTACATTCTTACTTCACCCTACTATTTCTTAATAACTATGTGTACTCTCCTAATTGACCTCTTAACCATGTCCCTCTATTGACTATGTAACTCTATTGACTGACTTAAATCTCCTTACCTATCTACCTCTCCTCAACTAAGTATCCTCTCTTCAACTCTGCTTAGCTATGTATACTCTCCTTAACTATGCATACTCTCCATAACTGTTTATCCTAGCTTTACTATGTACCTTTCCTTAACTATGTAACTCTCTTAACAATGTACTTCTCCCTAACTATGTAAACTCTATGTATACTCTCTTGGCTATCTACCTCTCCTCAACTCTCCGTAACTGTAAGCCACTCTTAACTATCTACCTCTTCTTAAGTCTTCTATGTATACTCTCCATAACTGTTTATCCTAGCTTTACTATGTACCTTTCCTTAACTAAGTATACTCTTTGTATACTCTCCTCAACTATGTACCTTTCCTTAACTAAGTATACTCTTTGTTTACTCTCCTTAACTAAGTCTACTCTTTGTATACTCTCCTTTACTACAAATCCTCTCCTCGACTCTCCTTAACTATGTACCTTTCCTTAACTAAGTATACTCTTCGTATGCTCTACATATCCTCTCTTCGACTCTCCTTAAGCAGTGGAGACCTCACGCGCGCTTAACTAACGTTATATTCTTAACTATGTGCTCTTAACTATGTGCTCTTAACTATGTGCTCTTAACTATGCATTCCTTAACTACGTGCACTGTTTACATTCGTCTCTTCTTCTGTCTTTCTCTCTTCCTTCTCTCCCATCACCAATTACACACACACAATACACATATCTCCCTCGCAATGGACCGACAGTCGCTACTAGAACAGAAGAAGAAGCGCTTGCAAGAACTCAAGCAGAGACGGCTCGCCTCCGCTTCCACCGATGAAGTCTCAGTAGACCAGTTGCTACAGCTGATCCAGCAACAGTCCACAGCAACGAATCACGCCAAAAAGGGCATAGAAATCGGCATCCAGGTCGACATCGCCCTGTCACGAAATGGGGATAGCACTTCGAGTAACAATGGCTTTCCAAGCTCAGTGAATTTTCAACTGGTACCGACAAAATCGGAGAAAGAATGCTCTACCTACGATAAAGCCGTACAGACATCTGATATAAGTGACGCCTTACCAGAAGATGAGGATGATACAAGTAATAAAGAAGGGCTTCACTCCGTTAATGGAAAATCAGAAGAAAACTCAACTCCTTCCGGAGTTCAATTGGCTGGTCAGTTCGATCATCGTCTACTCAATGAACTGTTGAAA
Organism: Scheffersomyces cryptocercus; assembly: GCA_030555905.1. Taxonomy (NCBI): domain Eukaryota; kingdom Fungi; phylum Ascomycota; class Pichiomycetes; order Serinales; family Debaryomycetaceae; genus Scheffersomyces; species Scheffersomyces cryptocercus. Next base: position 142,328 of record JANIVO010000023.1, read on the forward strand.
GATTCGATAAAACTCTTGAACAAGATCAAAAATGTAGAAACCGTTGATCTCAGCACTTATTCCAACCTTATCAATGGCGACCAAAAAGACACTTCAAATGGGAAAGAAAACAGAGATCTGCCTTTCCAGTTACTTGCAGAATCAAAGAAGGTACAGAATCGATTTGTCACCTCGATGGACTATTCCACTCATATTCCCCAATTGGTGGTAGTGGCATATTATCTGGAGACAAAAGAAGGGATTCACCGCAATACTCCTACTTCCGATCCCCTGGGTCTCTCCATAATCTATTCCGTGAACAAAGGCACCTTGTTTCCCGAGTTCATTTTGCATTCAACATTACCTGCCGCGGTGATACAGTTCGATAGAAACGATTCAAAACGTGTCATCGGTGGACTATTAGACGGAAGAGTCGTGATTTGGGATTTGAAAAACCTCAACCCAACAGCAGTACCCATACTTCCTCAACTTTCGACACCGTCTTTTTCTGCTACTGTGAATAAGTTCGATACAACTTCTACGTTGACCTTCAAGCACCATATTCACCCAATTGCCTCAATATTACAGGTAAATCTAGCTGGTAACAACTGCTTAGTGTCTGTTTCTGTCGATGGCATTGTTAATATCTGGTCTTCCAGCTTCCTAGCATCCCCCAAATCGGACACATTACACTTACACATTCCGAAGGAAGTTTCTGAGACCTTAAAGACTACAACTACGTTGTCAGTTGCCCTGGCGATTTTGCTTGGTGAACATGCTCTGTCGGGAACAGATGAAACGGACTTCATTAATCGCATCGTTTTATCTTCTCCGAATGGGAATCTTTATATAATGAATACTAAAGAGGAGAAGGGCTTTATAGAGAGGACTTTAACTTTACCTAAGACCCAAGATAAACCATGGTATTCTTTGTCAGCAGTTGCAATTGCTAAATTTGAGGGCTCTAAGGATCGTGCCTATATAATTTCCAGTCACTTGGATTGGTCATTGAGGATCTGGACACTTGATAGAGACATTCCTGTTGCCATTATACAAGGACTGGATGTCGTTGAAAGATTTGCAGTAAGACCTGGTGATCGTATTCAAATAGTCACATTCAGTATTGTTAACGCTAAACCGCTATTGAAGTTCTGGGACTTGGAAAGTCAATTGTTCAGCCCTATCGTGGAGTTATTTGTTGGACAAGAGAAGAGCATTGTCACCAGAGTAGAATTCAATCCGCAAGGGGACAATATAATACTAGGATATAAGGATGGCTCTGTTGAAGTATGGGCTGTACCTGAATCTGTCCTTCCTTTGAAGAAGAAGCTGGAGCTTGATAGAGGATTGGCGCATTACTTAGAACAGATTCAGAAGTAAATACTACGATTGATGTCAAAATGTAAATAGAAATAGTAATACAATTAATTAATAAAGTACATAGTATATGAATGCAATGATTGTTAATCCCATAATGTCTAAGTAGACTAAAGGAAGTTGTGAAAGAGTCTGTCTCTTGATCTTATGTCTATGCGTCCTCCCAATTCGGTCTCCTGAGACTCTTGTTGTAAGTCCACGCAGTCGTTAGTAGCCAAGACCAACAACTCAAAGAAACATTTGGTTGCTTCTCTTCTTTGATTTACTCTCTTGGATTCATCATGCTTATTTACAAGCCCTAAAGGTTCTCTGGTATTATCCTTTTCGTTGACATGTAAGTCCATCTCCATAAGCTTATTTAACTCTGTTGTTTCTTCGGTTGAAAAGATGTCACGAAGTTGGTCGGCTACCTGAATTGTGGATTTGGCAATGCTGTCTGAAGATCTTTCTTCTTCAGGGTCCTCAGATTGAGATGGAAGTTGCTCTTCCTCAATCGAATTCATCGTATCGTTCTCGAAATCTGGCAATGACAAGTCGAAGTCGATGTCATTGCTAAAGTCATTAAAGTCATTTTCATTCTCAAATTGTAAGTTATGTTGCTCCTCTAATTCCTGTTGTTGTTTAGATAACTCCAAGCATCTTTCTTGAAGCTGTGCATCTACATTCCATATCTTTCTTCTCTTATTCGTCATTGGGTTAGCCAACTCTTGAATTAGTTGAAGCTTTTCAGATTCAGAAAGGTTTAAGGTTATGTACCCGTCTTCAAACCTTGCATCTAATAAAGATTGTTGGTTGTCCTTCAAAGTCTGAATTGAGATTCCATCCAAATCTTCTAAGGAGTCAATCTTCAACTTACGCTTGTTTGTGATAATTTCACCATCTTCTGTGATTCCTGTTCTCTTGACTCTTGGACGTCTTTCCACAACTTCTGGTGGTGTGACTGCTTCATGTGGAGTTTCCACCATCTCGGTGTCACCAACGAGTCCTGGTTCATCGATGGTTTCTAATGGATTACCAAGGTCGAAGTCAAAAGGTTCGGTATTGTTACCATTGTCCTTGTTGAAATCCAAAACTGACATATCTGAGTCGTGATTTTGTACTTGTGAAGCATTTCTTCCTACTTCTATGGATCTGTCTGCTCCAAACCCGTCATCATCACCACCCATGTCTAAATCGAAGTCTAGTTCGAGATCCACGTCTCCTGGAGTTGCTGGGTCAAGATGTTCACTGAATCTAGGGTACTCGATTGATTGATCGAACGTGAAACTGTCTTCTTGGGAGTTTGGTCTCTGACTGAAAATGCCTACACCTCCTCCGTTTGAAGGAACGTCATCATCCAAGTTTAAGTCGTCTTGATATAATAAGTCGAAACGCGTAATTTGATCCTGTAATGTAATACTTTTGACGTTCGAGATGATGGTATCACGAGGGTTCAAATTAATCTGGTTGGAGATATTATCGGAGCCCAATTTGACACCGCTAGCGTATTTAAACGAAGTCTTCAACTTCAAAAGAATGTCACTGACATCGTCGAGTAAGTACTTTGTCTTTCTGGAATAGATACGAACTATACCTAAAAGCAATTGGCCCGAGAGTCTAAGTGTAATACTATTATCTTCTGCTGTCGATTGCGATGCTGAGTAGCTAATTGAGTGGGTAGAGATGAAGTCCGTGGATTTCACTATAGACGTGTTTAGGAGCTGTTGTTTAGTGAGTTTCTTGTCGTAGTTTGCTGCTAGCCACACGTAGCCCAAGGGCCCTTGTTTTGAGATGAGAGTGTCTGAGTACATGGTGATAGCAATAATAGCAATTCTTAGCAACGATTGCCTCGATAAAAAGTCCACCAGAAAACACTTACAGTATCAACTGAAGAAAAGAACAACATGAATACTAATTACATTCGTTAAACAGAAGCTCATTTTCGAGGAATGTAAACAACGCGCAAAAAATGGCTGAGGGAAGAAAAATGGAAGCGCGTTTTGGATGATGTGAGATCCGGGAGATGATTGTCACGTGAGACAAGAAGGATTCAGCGAGACAAAAAAGGACGGAAGTGAGCGAAGAGAGGCAGTAAATTTGGATTTCTCGTTTTGCAGTTCCTCATTTTACAGTTTCTCATTTTCTCAGATGATAAGTGCGACATTTTGTTTGTATGGTGAATTTTTGTGACATCATCTGGTGGTATGTACTGTACTGTGATGTGATTTAATGTGATTAATGTGATTTAATGTTATTTCAGTGAAGTTTTGTGTTCTCTTACAAGGGTGATAGATGAAACAGTAGAGATGAAATCTAGATTAAATACAACCGGTTGAATAAGGATATTAATGAAGAAATTCCCATAAAGAACCAGATTTTTAAAGTTCTGGAAGCTCTTTTTATGAAACTCTACACAAATTTGAAAAATGAATAGAATCGTATTATATTTCTATTTCTAGATCTATGTAAATTCTCTGAAAAGCCAACTACCCATCATTGAAGGAGTCAATTGTTGTCATCAGTTGACAGTATTAAGCCTCTTTCCTCCTTTCAGCTTAGAAAGGAATCTCAGAACCATCGTAACTCCAGAAGAAACCACTTTGTTCCTCCTTCAAGTCATCAAAGAGCTTCTTCAAAGCAGTAGCACTTTGGTCAGTGGTGATTACCAGCGAATCAATAGCAGAGGTAAACTCAGGGTTGTTCTTCTTGATTTCAGAAACACCAAATTTACCCATATCGGTAGCAACAGTACCAGGGTGGACGGCAACAACAATAAACTTGTCAGCCTTCAATTCGAAACTTAACTCCTTGACAGTGTAGTTAAGGGCGGCCTTGGATTGACCGTAGGCACTAGTCGAAGTAGGGAAAAAGCTGGTGATGGAGGCGGCAATGGTAGAAGTGAAGATAACCTTTCTGGTGTTTTTCTTCAAAAGGAACTTATGCAACTTTTGATAGACCAAGATTGGACCTAAAGTGTTAGTGTAGAAGTGGTCTTCCCATACTTTCTTTGGGGCATCAAGGACACCAAAGAAGGCATCACCAATAGCACCATTGGAGACAAATACGTCAATTCCGTCGGTGATTTTGGCGATTCTTGCATCAAGACTTGCAATAGAAGCAGGATCAGCAACATCAAGTTGGATGACTTGAACATTCTTGTTCTTGGCAGCTAAAGCTTGCAACTCAACAGCCTTTTCGACGTTACGAGCGGTAGCAATGACATGGTTTTGGACACCTTCTTCGCTGTATTTCTTAGCTAATTCAAAGCCAATACCACGGTTAGCACCGGTGATGAAGTAGGTCTTGGTTGCGGAAGTCATTTTGTTTGTTTAGGTAAGTTAAAGTAGGAGTGTATCTTCAGATGTCTGTTGATAGAGAATAAGAATTTAACATTTTGACGAATGAAGACAGTTCGTCTTCCTTTTATATCCTCGCTAACCACTGTAGCCATACCTAGACCTGCAACCTTCACTTTTTGCAGTGACACTGGTCTTACTTTGACATAGAGCAGTGGTTTACTAACTAATGCATCCATACTAAGCACTTGGTATTTCGCAGCTGCTGCAGTTCATTGCCTTTTTTGGATTTGGAGAGCGGGAAAAGACTTACCCTTGATTAGAAAGCAAGTGGGTTTTCAGCTTTCTTGTCATCATAATTTGCTGTTTGGTTACGGTGTTTAACCTAGCTAGGAATAACTCCATTCCAAGGAGATATTCCCAATCGGTCCTCTTTTGGATTGGATTTCTTCCCACTATAATTTATGGTACACTTAACTCTCGTAGAAGACCTCAGAAGGAACTTGGAATTCCGGCTGTTGGTGATTCTTATTTTACGACTCTGACAAATCCTGATTGCCTGTGATGTCATTACTTGTAGCTTACGGCGCCTACTCTCTACCTCATTTCCTCTTCTAACTATGGCAACTTCTACTTCCTTCTGATGAAGCAATGACACGACATACTCTATCTTAGCCCATGGTATACTTTCCATACTATTCACCAGTGATTCATCATTACCGCATTGGGAAGGTAAGCCATTTGATCACTATTAATGCGACATCATAATCACGACATTATCAGCATATCGTAGTCAAAGCACGACTTTTTTAGTCGTCTTCAATTGTGAGTTAACCGCCATAGTTAACGGGTAGAATAGAGGTAGTTCTTCAGGTATAGACACGGTGAGAGCTGTGGTATTGCCGTTAAAAGGAGTAGAAGTCGTTTAAGTTGGGCAGGATTACTAATAGAGCTGTTTAATTTATTGACGAAATCAAGATATATCGATTTGAATAGGGTCTTTCACAATTCCATTCATATTCATTCTTATTTGATCATATTCATTAGAATTGGAATAAACCTTGGTTGAAAGGCAATTGGAAATAGTTTAGCCATTATTAAAACTCTAAGAGTCACACATTACATCATAAAAGAACAACTCCGCAATGAATTTGCAAACCAAACTCGATTCGTCTCTCAGCGATATCCTCAAAACATCTGGTTACATATTTGAGATCATCAACAACAACAAAAAGCAAAGTAACCTCATCACTGGTACCAACAACCAGTTGATCACGCCAGCAATCACAGCACAATTAGCATCTAACATATCTAAATTTGATGATATTCTCGATGAAACTCTTTCCAAACTTAACGATACGCGATGGTGTTTGGATCAAATCATCGAGAACAAGCAACGACAGGAGGAATTGAAGTTGAAAGAGGAGATGGAAAGACAAAAGAAGCTTAAGGAAGAGGAAGAACGTAAACGTAAAGATGAAGAACGCCGTAAAGAGGAAGAAGAAGCCAAAAGGCGAAAAGAGGAGGAAGAGGCTGCGGCTCGTGCCAAGGCAGAGAAGGAAGCAGCTGAGCGTGCAAGGGCAGAGGAACAAGCTAAAATCAGACGAGAACTCGAGGAGAAGGATAGAAAGGCTAGAGAAGAGCAGGAGAAAGAAAGACAAAGACAAGAGGAGGAGGACAAAAAACAAGATGAATTACAGAAACAACAAAACAACGAATTCAACCAATTTATATCGCCATTTGGTTTTGATTTGGATAGTGGAAATGACAAGAACGTAGGAGTAGATATTCCCAACCCCGTGGATGTTTTATCTTCCATAAACTATAACGACGCAGCATTTTCATTGGATAACTTAGGAGGAGAAAGATCTGACAAAGGTGATGACGGTAATGTTAATGATGATAACCTAGGAGCCGCCCTTGACGATAATGAAATGAATCTCGAATTGAACAATTTATTGGGTACCGATGAGCTGATTCTTGATGGATTAGATATGAGTTTACTTGATCAGGGTTATGAAGTAAATGTTAATGACCCGGTCAATAATGATGATTTTGATGTGGATAATTTCTTGAACCAGTTCGGAGGGTCCGACTAGATAAGGAATGAGAAGTAGCCAAACTGGAGAAAATTTTATCGCTAAAGACCTTGACTATAGTGTTGGTATTTATTTGTACAATTGACAATGAACGTATAAACGGAAAGTAGCAACAAATGTAGATTAAAATAAGTAGCGCCTCTATTGCTGGTGAATGAGTAGAATCATTCTATACCTACCTAACTATGTATACTATGCTATTGTTAGTTTGAACGAGTACTTTAAGCTTAATCGTTGATTGGGAATGTCATATTTATGTTATAAGTAGAAGTCAGCCATGCTTTTTGATTTCATTTTATAAATTTACCAACTATTGGTTAATATTATGAAAAAACCTTAAATCTCTCAAAATTTCTTAGGAAATCAACTACTAAGTCCTATCCTGTCCTATCCTTATTCGTACAATGTCCAATTAAGTAAATACATACAAAAAGTATAGAAATTAAAAGTACCAGCTAATAGGCCACATTTCTGGCACCCATTGTGTAATATCCTTACTTACAATGTAGAACCCGCCTACTATGAGCCTCAATTTCTTTCCTTCTGACCCACAACTTTCACTCCTTATGAGCTATTTCTGCCCAAATTCAGATCTAATTACCCATATCTACACGATTCCATCTTTAGTAAATACATAAACCCAACCTCAAACACAGAAACACCAACCCCATACCCATACCAATTGCATTACTTTCACCCTTTTGCACCCAACGGTCTCTCCACTTTTTTTCTCACCATCCTTTTTCTGACTTCTCTGTCACTGACTTCCTCACTTCTCACTTCCCTGCCACCTGTACTACCATCCTCTCGCACTTCCTTCTTCTTCAGGCAGTCAACACCCGGCCAATGAAATCGCACCGTTACACCCAAACCCTGTCCATATGCACCCCCACCGGATTTCGGCAGACAAATGAAAAATTCAAAAGAGAACGTTTAACAAACGTATTGAACGGTGGTTAGACTCCAGTAGAAGTGTATCTTTGATCCGTATATATTAAGTAAACATGTTCAGACAAGCCTTCCGTCAAGTCGCCAAGCAGTCGTCCACTGTGGTCAGAAGATCGTACGCCACCGAGGCCTCCAGTACCTCCGACGCCTTGAAGTTGTCATTGGCTTTACCACACGAAACCCTCTTCTCTGAATCCGAGGTTGAGCAAGTCAACTTGCCTTCTGTCAATGGTGATCTCGGTATTTTGGCCAACCACATTCCTATCGTCGAGCAATTGAGACCAGGTTTGTTGGAAATCATCTCCAAGGGCGGTGAAACCGAACAATACTTCGTCAGCGGTGGTATCGCTACCGTCCAACCAGGCAACAAGTTGACCATTTCTGCCATTGAGGCCTTCAAGCCAGAGCAATTCGATGCCGCTGCCGTCAAGAACTTGATTGCTGATGCCCAAAAGAGAGCCGCTTCCTCTGACGAGGTTGTTGTCGCCGAGGCTAACATTGAGTTGGAAGTCTTGGAGGCTTTGCAGGGTGTTGCTAAGTAAGTTTTGAGCTAGCATGTTGGAGCTCATCAAGAAGCTGTAGAAAACCTACTCGGGACAAGAACCAATGAATTCATCACGATGAAATTGCATAAAAACTAAAGAAAAATTCATTCATTACGACCCAGCACCTTAAAACTACATAATACGATTCGAAATTCGATCTGGGCGTATCCTACGACCTTAGAGAGAAGGCGAATGAGAAGCATTCAAATTCTACGTACTGTCTGGCATCTGTTTGTGGTGTATGAGTCTGTTTTTATTTTTTTATACGTATACATTATAAATATATATATAACGATCGAAGAGAATGTAGAAAAAGACAAGAAGAGAAGACAGAGATTGCAAAATTCAAGATAGTATTTTGAGAGCCACTATATTGAAGTTAGGATGAATGTTGCAATAGGTCAGGTAAGGGAAATAAATAGACTGCAAAATTATATTTATTCATTCAAAAGAGTACTCCATATGGAGAAATGCATTATGCATCAGAAGGTGTATAAGAATATGGCGAGAGACGAGTTTGGGGCAGATGAATATTCATGGTCAATTAATGTCCAACAAATCGACAAGTGATATAAGTGTAAGCAAACGAAACAAAGACAGTTTACAGTAGTGATAAAATAATAATAATAATAATATCGAACCCAAAAGTTTAATTTCAATTTACTATATTTGGCGGGAGCCCTGGGGAGCCCTATAGTCCCTTATAGAGAGAAGTGAAAAATTGATAGAGCTTATCACAATTATTTGGATGAAACATCCTCTAAAATACTTGAAGGGGTCACACATTGTGAAAAATCATCCGACAATGTAAGGGAAATGGATATAAACACCAATTCATAATGTTACTCCTATCAATAGTTTATCACCAATACCGATGAATAAAAATAGAAACACAAAAGTTTTGCACTCCACCATTTACACCCAACGTCAATACAGATTTACGAATATACGAAAAGTCTACAGCTACGCTCAGGGCTACTCCACTTTCCACTATTCAAACAGTGTAAGTCACACCATCAACACTACATTGGTCCCCAGACTCGACCCCACTTCAAGCTTCCACGCAGTAGCTACAACAACAACTACAACAATAATAATAAAATAATAATAATACCAATAGACAATAACAATCATGACAGGAATAATGCCAACATCAGCAACAGCAACTTTCCAGAATTTCTCCGAGACTCTATCCTCCACGAACCACCCACTGTCATCAAGAGTAAGGCAGTTCTACCACTTTTGTCAGCATATACCCATCAGGCAGGGAGTTCTTCCACGCAAGAGGATGTTTTGCCACCACCACCACGCGCTGTTCTACCACCTACCACGCCCTTTGCTTCTACCACAACCACCTACTCGTAACACCTACGGCTCATATAAACCAACTGCAAAATCACCCATGCGTAGACCTTCGACTATCGGAAAGATTTATGGGACGATTTCCCAATCGGGCGATGGTCGCAGCCTACCAGGCACAGAGATGATATTTATTAGTGTTATTATTAATCTTTCGGTGGTGGTGGTGTTGATCAGTGACAACGTCTGCGGAGAGAGATAATACCGTGATCTGCTTGCGATGAGATGGAGATTTGAACCGGAGGAGGTTTGCGTTGTTGGTGTTGATACAGGCATTGGAGCCGATTCGAGAATGACAAATCTGGCCTTTGGCACAAAAGGAAAGCACAATAAATGGGTATTTTTGGGAGTATCTACCACCTGCCCCGCGAACCTGGGGTTCGTGTCCTCATCTCGCTGGTAAGACTAGCCCGTAGCTGATACCACGTACGTAATTACAGCTTAACAGCTTATCACTACTCAACACTACTAACAATATTAACACTACAATTTAACAATAATACCAAAAACCAACATATCTCCACCCAAAAACGCCCCTCCAACTCTCACACTTCTTCCTTCTCCTTCGCTCTTCCCTCTTCCTCCACCTCTCGCAGCCCAATCCACGCTTGCAGCTACACCTCCGGATTAACCTGGCATCGCTGTCGCCTAAATCTCACCCGTTTCCTCTGGTCACCGCTGGTTTCTCTCTCGCAATCGCCCTCCGTGCTTCGTTAATCTGAGGCGGCCGAATCTTTCCCGCCTGCAGACACCGCGTAAGAAGGTAAAGACGCAACCACCTCTCCAGACTTTTTCCATCTGCACTGTGCGTTTCCCCAGACTGTCGGCAGTATAAATAATGTCGGTCTGCCAGTTAGTGGAGGTGAAAATTTTGCAACTTCTTCACTTCTCTCTATAGTGCCTCTAGTTCCTTAGTTCGCTCTAGTTATACCCTACAAACCTCACAATGACTGCTAACCCATCGCTCGTGCTTAACAAGATCGACGACATCAGCTTCGAGTCGTACGATGCCCCAGAAATCACCGAGCCAACAGACGTTCTCGTGGAAGTCAAGAAAACCGGTATCTGTGGTTCTGATATCCACTACTACGCCCACGGTAAGATCGGTAACTTCGTGTTGACCAAGCCAATGGTTCTTGGCCACGAATCCTCAGGAGTCGTCACCAAGGTCGGTACCGGCGTCACCTCGCTCAAGGTCGGTGACAAGGTCGCCATCGAGCCAGGTATTCCATCCAGATTCAGTGACGCCTACAAGAGCGGTCACTACAACTTATGTCCACACATGTGCTTCGCCGCCACTCCAAACTCCACCGAGGGTGAGCCAAACCCACCAGGTACCTTGTGTAAGTACTTCAAGTCCCCAGAGGACTTCTTGGTCAAGTTGCCAGAACACGTTTCCTTGGAAATGGGTGCTCTTGTCGAGCCATTGTCCGTCGGTGTCCACGCCTCCAAGTTGGCTTCCGTCAAATTCGGTGACTACGTCGCTGTTTTCGGTGCCGGTCCAGTCGGTCTCTTAGCTGCTGCCGTCGCCAAGACCTTCGGTGCCAAGGGTGTCATTGTCGTTGACATTTTCGACAACAAGTTGCAAATGGCCAAGGACATTGGTGCTGCTACCCACATTTTCAACTCCAAGACCGGTGGTGACGCCGCTGCCTTGGTCAAGGCTTTCGACGGCCACGAGCCAACCGTCGTCTTGGAATGTACTGGTGCTGAGCCATGTATCAACCAAGGTGTCGCTATCTTGGCCCAAGGTGGTCGTTTCGTCCAAGTCGGTAACGCCCCAGGTCCAGTTAAGTTCCCAATCACTGAATTCGCTACCAAGGAACTCACCTTGTTCGGTTCTTTCAGATACGGTTTCAACGATTACAAGACCTCTGTCGACATCATGGACACCAACTACAAGAACGGTAAGGAAAAGGCCCCAATTGACTTCGAGCAATTGATCACCCACAGATTCAAGTTCGCCGATGCCATCAAGGCCTACGACTTGGTCAGAGCTGGTAGTGGTGCTGTCAAGTGTATCATTGACGGTCCTGAGTAAATAATTGGACCAACCGGAACAATTGTGTTTGGCTGGCCAAAGTGGCTTGGGAGTGGCATTAGGCTGCAAAAAACGAAATTATAGAGACTTTTCATACTACGAAACAAAATAAACATTTAATGAATATTGGAAATCAGAATAGAAGGCTCTGTTGTAGATTAATATGAAGCTAAGCTATAGAAGTGAGTGTTGATGAAACCTGCCATCCATGGGGGGAATAGTTAAGTGGAATCTGAAATTGGAACCTTTGAGGGAGGCATAGTTTGCTGTGTTGGGCTCCAACTTCATAATGCTTTATTTAACAGTTGATTGTACCTTGGGAGTATCTTTCTTCTATATGATAGCGGAGTATAACGTTCAATTCAGTGCAATTAGCAGAAGTTAGTCGTCCATATGGTACGGTCAATACGGTAAAAGTTCCTATTCCACCAATATTAATTACCATGATTTGGATCCTGACAGTCCAGGGAATTGAAGCTTTAGAATAGAGTATCTTGAAGGGCTAATGTTCAGACGAAACGGAAGAACTATTGTCAGCTATAAGTCTCATTAACAGAAAGGGATCCCTAAACCTGAGTCATGTAAATCATTCTTGTAAGGGTATCAAACAATAAAGAATCCATTTTAATGGTGTCAATGGGATCGCTTGTAATGTTGTTAAGAAAGGGCCACTTCGTCAGTATAATCTAGTTTGTAAGTAATGATAAAGTAAAATAGAGGCAATAGTCGATATAACACCTCTACAAGACGAATTGACCCTTCTCCAACCTATAACCAAAAGGAACCTTCAAGTGGAACCACTCAAGCGAACCCAAGTTCGTCGAGTTGAGTTCCTTTATTATTGACTCTTTTTCTGTGTCATCTAGGGCCGAATCACTATTATGGGCTGGTGGGTTAATGTATAATGTTCTTAAGTGTGCTGGGAAATGCATCCCTTCCAAGGAGCAACTGCAATGGATTAGTCGTAGAGTTTGCAAAGTTGAAGGTAACTTGAGTTTTCTTAAAGGCAAATCCGAATAACTCCAACCAAGCTCTAGTAGCTCCAACTCTTTAGGAAGCTGAAAATCTGATCCAATACTAACATATCTACAGCATATGTGTAACTCCTTCAAATATGGAGGCAAAGAACAATGCTCCCCAAGATGTACGTTCTTAACAAATCTGGTAGTTACATTTGTCAAGTGTTGTAACGAGCCAACTACATCCTCCATATTGTTGTCTTCCTCCTCTTCCTCCTCCCCGTTGTTGTCCTCCTCTTCCTCCTCTTCCTCCTCTTCCTCCTCTTCTTCGTCGTCGTCGTCGTCGTCGTCGCCGTCCTCTACATCCCTTAATGTTTGAGCAAGGGACTCACCTTTGGTGGGTCCAGGATATGATTCATATTTTAAACATCTTAATGATATAGGTAATATTGGCTCAGTCAAAATACATTTAGTTATAGCAATGAATTCTTTCTTCACTTCAACCCTGAGCTTTTGTAGCCTTTTCAATTGCTGTATCATGACCTTGAATGAATACACAGAGCACCTGAAGGTACAATTTTCGAATTGTAATTCCGTCAAGCTACATGGGATACACATGGAGCCCATGTAGTCAATGTCACACTCACGTAAAGTTAAGTGTTTTAGAGACTTGCATCCACCGATCTGGTGGATCATGTCTTCGCCTATCATGAAAAGGGATAGGCTCTGTATGATTTCTGGTAGTCTTATGTAGCATTGAATGGTCATGTAATCCAAATCGAGACGTTCTAACGTTTCAGGTAGTTCCAAATTCTCGACCGTTCCCATAACTGATATTTTCAATTCTTTCAAGCTTGACGGAACTTCGAAATTCACAATGTTTAGGCCTGCCTGATGGGAATTTGAATCAGCATATTGAATATCAAGAACTCTTAAGGTTCCAGGAAAAGTTTCGTTAAAAACACTCAAAATCTGGCTAGCATAGCAAAGCAATGTGAGAGATTTCAAGCTCTTGTATCTTTCTAACCCATTAACCCCAGGTAGTCCAGAGACTTCAAGATTTTCTATACTCTCAGGAAAGACACACTCTTGTATTGTGTGTATCTCCCAAAGGCTAGTTGATACGGTCTTCAAAGTTTTGAAATGAGCTAACAGCATGGGATCAATGCAGTCAAAAGTAATCGATAAATATTGAAAGGTCTCGGGTATACGGTCTCTGGTGCCCGCTGTAACATGGTATTGCCGAAGTTGTAATACCTTTGACTTTGGTGGTAGTTGAGGTATAAGAATAGGCAGCAGATTATACCTGTCATGCATAGGATAACTTCGGAATAGCTCTGATGGTGTTTTCCTACAAAAGAGATCTTGTGGACGGTCGACTAACTCAAAGTTGTAGTCAAATTCATGAAGTAAAGGTAAGGTGTCTTTATTGCAATCTACTTCAACTGTCTCTGCATTTGAGAGCACTTCCATCGGAAAAAGATATTGATAGGTATACATGGAAAGTTGGACACTGTCTACAATTAGCTTCTTAAAAATCACACCTGGATGCTTTTTGACTAAGACTGATAATGCCCTCGTGGTGATGTGGAAACAACCAAGTGATGCTAATGGCAGGCATCTTTCGTTGTCAATAACAAGAGGAATTTCGGTAAATCTAGAAAGTGCATGACGTTGATAGGGCCCTTCATGTAATGCCAAACTATACAATTGACAGCTCCCGGGAATGAATTGAATGACGTGGGTTAAGATCTCGGAGGGTAAACTTGGACTTCCAGGGGGGTTGTTATCACATATATCGTCTTTACCTATCTTCATTGCTCTATTTCTAAGGGTTTCTCGTTGTAAGAACGGGACTCTGTCGGCGAGGAAATGTTCAAAACTACTAAATACCATGCTCCTTGATAAGAACCACTAAAGGAAAGGTTGCAAAGTAGGCAATTCCTATCACGTGTGAGGGGTGCTAGAGAAGAGGCTTAACAAGATACGAGTAGTCATTCTTCACAATACGAAGGCGATCGACCTACGATATTATATTGTGGAACATTGACTAGAAGTTCATTGTTTAACTTCTTCGAAGAGCTTCTTTCGTGTAATTCAAACAACACTTGTAGCCATCCGCAACCATTTTCATGCAAAGATAAGCAAACGCAAATTTCGCAGCCAAAAAGGTGCATACAAAAAGCGTTAAATTGGTGATACCACCACCGACCTCTAGAACAGAAAGAGTTGTACCGTTGTACCGATGGGTTGTACTTCTATGGGAATTTGTCCTCCAGCACGTAGTTTGCTTAGAAATTCCAATATCTTGGAAGAAAAATGGGTAATTCATACCCTTCTTTGGTCTCATAGGTAGAAGTATACTCGCTATTGAACGAACGATACATCTACTGAAGCAAGTAAATTGAAACCCAAACAACAAAAACACCGAGAAATGACAACAATTACGTCACCCAAAACCCGAGCAACACATCCCCCTTCTATTGACAAGAAACCTATCCATTCCACTTCATCCAGAGCCCAAAACAACACTCTTCCAACAACTTTCACCGGTAACATGCTGCGGCATGGAACCTTAACATTTGGGCCTGCACACATGCCACACTGAAAAATTTTGATTCAAAAATTAACATGGCACCTCTTTAACAGTTAATGAATGGAGATTACCCTGTTTGTAACAGCTTTGTATAGGTCAATAACATCATTATAGCAGTTAAAATGTCGTTAACGGCCAAGGAAGCGTTTGCGAAGCTCCCCCAGAAATTACACAACTTTTTCATCAAGTATCCACCTAGACCGTTTGCCCAATACTCCGAGAAGCCGTCAACGATAGTGGATCCAAGCCTTAACCCATTCTATCCTAACAAGAACCCAGAAACCGGAAGATGGCACGGAGCCAAGTACTCGTTGAGAAGGTCATCAGACTTGTACAAAATGGCCCGTAAGTTCGGAATACAGGACTTGTTGCCTCCATTACCTAAGAAGTTCTACGAAGAGAAGTACTTCAACAAGAACTGGATGAGAGGAGTGTTGACCCAGAAGAAACGGAAGTGGGAAAGAGACTTCCCCGAGAAATTGGAAGCCAGAGAGCAAGCCATTGCCAAAATGGACGAAACCATTGCTGCTTCGAGACCAAGATACAAGAAACAGCTCGAGAAGAAGCAACAAAGAGAAAAGACATGGTTCTAGATGGACATTCGTGTCATACTGTTATACTACACACATTACGGGACGAAAGAGCCTTGTTAATGTATTGCATTCTGTAAATAGAGAGGTTGTATATATTAATGAAAGCCTAACATGATGATATGAAATATAGTGTAGGTTGTAGAAGAGTCGGTGGTACGTATGAATAGGATCAAATGATGGTTAAGTGATATGATAAGCAAACTCCATGTCAATAAAGAGGACGTATGTCTTGATGTTGTTGAATAACCTTATTCTACAAGTCATTGTTCGGGTCAATTATAAGCAATGGTTCTAAACAATTGAACCATATTGATAGACCATGTCTACTCCATCCTTGAAAGATATGTATCTCACAGCATATACTGATGCAATTTGTATTACTATTATATATGCTTTCTAATGCAAAACGATTCATAACAGCAGTATCCTCTTTGATACTACCGAACTGGGCTATTTATACAATTACAAGCTTGGAATGAGCTCGTAAGGAAATGAAATGAAATGAACTCTTCTGTAGAGCTTTATGAAAACAACTTCTACTACAGTTATGTACGTGAAAGGTTTCATAAAAGCCAACTTCTGACCTGACAAATTCTCTATAGAGACTCTCAACTCTCTAGAATGCTCTTGGTCTGCCTCTTCCTCCTCTAGCAGCCTTGAATGGGCCTCCTCTTCCACCTCTTTTTGGTGGACCTGAATCTTTAACACCTGGACCAGCACCCTGGCCCTTTATCTTGGTGACGCTTTTAGCAAGGATACTTTCTATGTTGATGTCATCGGGCAAGATTATCTGCCTGATCTGGTTGCCTCTGATGTTAATGAATTGCAATAACTGTGGATCTTGGTATGGTTGTATCAACTTGATGTTCTTCAATGAGAGGTTCATCAGAGGAGAGCACGAGAGCACTTGTCCCGAGATGGAGTTACCGTTTTTGAGCTCCACAGTGACCGGCTGGGTTGTGGACGAAGAGAGGTTGATGAGGAAACGAACCAATTTCATTGTGACGTGGTGTGAAAGGGAATGGAAAAGACTAGAAAGAAAGGAACAAGAGAAAGACAACTTCATCAAGTTAATTAGCAAAGAGAGTTGGTACAGAATTTGAGGTGCGTATATGTGGGACTGGAAAATGCGAGTTTGTGTGGGAGTTGTACTGACACTTACCGAGAGAGTTTTGGTGGTGTGCCCTCTGATGGTAATAGAGAAGGCAATGTAAAGTGGTGGAATAGGGTTTCTAAGAAGTGGGGAATGGGTATTGTATTCTGCAATGAGTATTAATTAGGAGTTCTTGTGTTGCCCACATGTTATACTAGTATGTATATTTGGTATAAAAGGAAAAGGTTTAACTCATAGTGTCGAAAGTGCTGGTCTCCTACAGTGAGAGAAGAGTCTCCATTTCTCACTATTTCTAGCGACAAAAAGTAGCCGGCTGCGAAAGACTCCTCGGTAGAAGACCCCACTAAATGAAGACACATTGATGAAGACGGTGAAAGATAATGAATATCCTTACATATGTAATATTTATAGGGATGGCAAAGAAACACAAATTGTGGAAAATAACAACGTCCCCAGTACTGTCATACTTCTACTTCCGCTTCCACTTCAACATTAACATCAATATCAACATCAACATCATCATCAACATCTACTCTCTCTTTAACCGTTCTCTCATACCTTCCCCCTCCGCCGGTAGTTCCCTCCCCACACTCGCTAATCCCTCACTAATCCCTCGCCACCGGAACAAAATCCTCGCTATTTTCTCGCGCCCTCACTAATTCCTGACACGCCAGCATTTTCCACCACTCCACCAGAAGACTACGAGGTAAGAGACCTACAGTAACACAGCTAATCCGTGGTGTTAGTATTCAATTCTGGCCTTAGAAGATCCAGAAGACCCAGTTACACGTCAGTTGCGAGTTCAACCACGTAGAAAGCTCGATTTTTCACTGTTCCGTCACCATTGTTACCAGTCTTGTCACTATTCGTTGATTGGTGCTTATTGATCAGTTGTAGACTAATAGAGCTAGTTCAAGACCCAGGAGCTGTTCAACGTTAGGAAAACTGGCATTAAATCCCCATAGAAAGCCAATTATCGTCCTAACCATTCACGGTTTTTGTGGCATCGTAGGAGTCTGATTACCTTCACTTTCACTTGCAATATAATCAAAGTTAACGCCGTTGATACCATCAACAAGCCAACAATCTTGTATTCCACAACAAAAAATGGCTAACTCGCTTTCTGAAAGCATCAAAAATATCCCTCCGGTGACTCGGTTCTTCACCGTCTCAACCGTGCTTGTTTGCTTTGCTCAAGCATTGGGCTTCTTGGAGACCACCGATATGATGGCGCCATTGAGTCTTCTCTGGGACTACTCAGACAACACCTATAGAATCCTAAGGAGCACGGCTCCGTTTATCAAAAAATTCCAAGCCGTCAACTGGTTATTGGTCCAGTGCTACAGATTCTTCACGTCGTTCCTCTTGCCAGGAGGATTGTTTGCAAATCAACCACTCAGTGCCATTTTTGATATCTACTTCTTCTACACCTTTGCTAACCACGTAGAAAACTACGACGGAAAGTTTCACCGCAACTTCCCGGACTGTTTCTGGTTTACTTTGGTAGCTGGAACCATCATTGTTCTCACGACCTTGACATACAGTGCATTATTGGACTTTAACCACTTCCCAATCCAGCACGAAATGATGTTATCGTGTATTACCTACATCTGGTCTCGATCCCTGAAAAACTCTCAAATCAACTTCTTGGGGTTGATTCCTATTAAGGCCTATTACTTGCCTCTCTTCAACTTGTTCTTCAAGTTGCTTGTGGGCGGAAGAAGAGCGTTTTTGGACACTGCAATTGGAATCTTCGGAGGCTACATCTACTTGTGCATTCAATCGGATACTTTACCTATCTATAACCTCTTCCCAGGTGCATATGGAAGTGTCTACAATCCTCAATCTAACAACAACGGCAGAAGGGTCGGAAACGACGGCTTCCACGACAACGCAGCCGATTTCATCGAAGACTCCATCTTCGATAAAGGGTATTTAAAGGCTCCATTGTGGCTCTACAAACTCTTGAACTACCCAACTAATAACTCGAAGCGTTCAACAGCGTTCTTCCCACGTCCTGGCGCTGCCCCTGTAGGAACGCTTTCACACGCAGCCAGGAAGGCTCTCAAGAAAGACGACTCCCCATCAGGAGAAACCACATCTTTTTCATGGTTTGGAAGCGACGGTAAGGCTTCATTCAAGGGAAAGGGCCATAGACTTGGTGATTAGAAGCATAAATGATATACGACGGTACACAGTGAAGATAGCAGATGGGTGCAAAAACCTAGAACGATGATCTGTACCATCTAAGAGAGAAGATCTTGTGAGCCGGCCGAAACATGCATTTAAGTCCATACAGAATACATACAAAGACATAGGAAGAGTGTAGGAGAGTGTAGGAGAGTGTAGGAGAATGTAGGAGAATGTAGGAGGTAAGCAACTATAAACACTCTTGATACAATTTATAAGAGATATTAAATTTCAACCTTACGAAATACTCATACAAAGATGATGATATTCTTGGTATTCCACAGCATATACCAACATTTATACTGTAGTTGTAGAGATAGAAACGGAACGGTTCGTAATAGTCTAGTCACCAAGAATCCACATTACTGATTGTTCATAGTCCTGCCTTCATTTATTATCAGCTATGGCATAGTAATAACTATTACTATAGAAATAAGCCACCAATGGCCCCACTTCCCATTCCTTACCTTCAATCTTACAAATGACGGATAAACCTAACAACAGCCCGAAATATGTCAGCATGCCCCTCGTTGCCCTATATCACCCCCAATTGCACCCAAATACCATGTGTTTCGCAGCTGAATGTATGGTCCATCCGTGGGAGTACTTGGTTTCGGGTGTATAATAGATGTAACACTTTATAGAACTAGTCTAATAAATGCATAAGAGACATTAAAACCACATATTACAGCTCATTATATCACTCCCCCCTGAATCTGCATCCATTCCATAGGGTTTCTTGGTGTTGAGCCCACCCCGAGCGCTCTTTTTGCACCCTTTTTAATGGTAGTGAGGAACTGTTAAGAATTATTTCATTCAACAGCAGAATTTCCTTTAAACCAAAGAACCAAACTGACTTCCAAGTATGATACCAATGCCAATTTACTCCGAAATGACCTTCTATAATCAGTATTCTCCCATGCTACCTGCTACCCTTCTCCTTCACTACCCCCTTCCCGGCTTCCGTTGCAACCTCTCCCTAGCGCTGTATGCCGTCGTCGGTACCACGCCATTTTGTTGGTGCATTCTCTCCCTAAAACACTTGTCCTCGCTACGAACAAAGGGATGGAATAGTGGGAGGAAGAACTGGAGAATGACACCACCAATGGGAACTGGGGGTCAATTGTTGTCCCAATTCTTGTCATAGCAACTGCTTGTTATCTATTTGCTATTGTCTTGGTTCTGCTGTGGGTGAAGTTCGCTGCCGAGAAATCCCCATTTCTACTTGTGGAGCCTAGCAGTTTTGGGTGGATAGTTACTTCTAACCGTCCTTATTAGTTGTATAAGTCTCGTACGGCAGTGTACGGCAGTGTCTGGCGGTAAAAATCTCACTAATTAAGAGGAAGTGGTGTCACTGTAATGTTTCATTGATATTCACAAGAAACCACTAATATCGTTAATTTTTCACTATTTTGTCACTATTAGTCTCTAATTGTCACTAATATCATTTATTGCTCATTACTTTGTCACTACTTTATCATCAACTCGACACCAACTCGACACTTTGCTGCTCAATAATACCACTCTAATTATAGATTCTATCTCTTCCCTACCATTTCTCACCCTTAAAAAACTGATTTCTCACTACTCTGGCCAATGTCTCACCCCACAGTCTCACTAATCCAGCGCATCTCCTCCCTATTGTCTCTAAATGTCTCCTCTTGTCTCCTCTTGTCTCCCTAATCTCGCCACACATCCCCACCATCTCTCACTATTCCTCCCCATTTCTCCCTATTCCTCACTATTTCTCCAGAGAATCTCATCTTCTCCAATGGAAATGACATTCACCACCGCTGTTTCTTCTTCACCACCACGTAATTCCACCGGTTCCGAACCTCAAATCACCCACCAATCATCACCTGAATCCCACTAGAACCCACTGTCTTCACCTATTCCCAGGGAATCTCCCAAAACCCCGCCAATTGCTTACACTTCGCTACCTATGCTATGTCTAACTCCAACGGTAACAACGAACCCGTTCCGAGCATAGACATCAAGCTTTCGCCTCGGCTCAAGCCGGACGGAGCTCCAGACAGCGAGTTCTCTCGCAACCTGTCCATCACCAATATGCTGGCACCTCCCAGCGTCCGCAAGAGCTCATCCACGAAACTCCGCAAGAAGTCAAGACCGTATCTCAGAAGACAAGACTCCATAACGGGACACAAGTTGGTGTTCTCGGTAGATGACGATATCAACGACGCCATCAACGAGGACGAAAACGAGGAGAAGAGCCCTCAAACGGCCGTCAAGAGCGACAGAGACTATTTGGAAGGATACAACGACGCCTTAAAGGCATTATATCAGAGGAAAACTAAGCATACTATAACGGGACATGCTGTTTCTGGAGGAAGTCTCGGTTACTTCCCGGAATTTCCCAAAAATGGCAACGGCGATGCCAATGCTAACTTATCAGTTACAGATGACTTCGAGCAAACGAAGAAAATCCTTCGTTCACCGGAGATTATTGCTGAGTTGGAATCTCATATAGCCAAAGACCTATTAGATGCTAGAGACACCATAAAGCTTCTTGATGAGGAAAGAAAGAAGAGTTCGGAGAATCTCCTAGAAACCATAGATGATGAGCTGCCTGGAGATATAGAAGACGATATAGATGACGAGGAAGAAGGAGACAACAACTCGATGAAGTCGTCATCTTCGCTGGAAACACTAGAATCGTTAAACTTGAGAGAAAGACAAGACGCTATCAATTCAACTCATCCCTTTGGTATCAAGATCTGGAAACCTTCGTTATACAAGAAGAAGAGATCTGTAGCAGCTCGTGCTGAAGAAGATATTCACGACTATGTCGCTAGAAAACCAACAATGGGCATATACTGGGGAGTTACATTAACCAACATCTTATGGTTTTTCACATTAGGTCTCTTCCTAGACTTGATTTGTATATTAGGTGCTACCCTAGTATTTATAATGTCGGGTTTTGGTATCCACCACCCGCTGAGACAATATGTTAAACTTCTATTCAAATTGGGACATTACTGGCTATATCCATTTGGAAAGTTTGTACTTTTGAACAAAGACGAAAACTATTTGGATGAAGATGAATTAGATGGAAGATCTATCTCGGAGTTCCACAAATGGAGACTTCAGGAAGAGGGGCGTCTTTTCTTTGCTCCTCCCAGAAGATACACCGTCGGTACCGAAACAAGGCCTTTATTGAAGGACCATAAGGGTCGTCCACTTCGTGATGCTTACTCAGCCTTGGACGAGAGTGGTTCAAATACTAATACAGAATCAGCCGCATTAGATGATGATACGGAGAACCCTGATATCAAGGTCCGTTTCTTCGGTAGAGGTAGCTGGTCGCCTGGAAGATTGATGTTCTACATGTTCTTCTGGGGAATTTTGCAGCCGATATT
The DNA here is from genome assembly GCA_030555905.1 of Scheffersomyces cryptocercus. Taxonomy (NCBI): domain Eukaryota; kingdom Fungi; phylum Ascomycota; class Pichiomycetes; order Serinales; family Debaryomycetaceae; genus Scheffersomyces; species Scheffersomyces cryptocercus. Next base: position 164,780 of record JANIVO010000023.1, read on the forward strand.
ATACCTTGTGGGATTATTATGTTGGTTGATTGTGTTTACTATCCCAATGGCTAACATCACTGGAACCTTATGTGACCACTTGAGACGTCATCCTCTTGCCCTTGATTTCGAAGAAGAGAAAGAGTACTACAAGTTGCAACAAAAACCACAAAAGAAAAAGAAGAAGAACCAAATGATCATTCTTTGTACCTACAGATGTTGTGGATTCCACTACTATAAGTATACTATTGACGGTACGAACATTTTCTTCATTAACTTACTTACAGTAGTCATTTTTGTCATCGGAGACTATTACATCTTGAAGGAACGTCTTGGATGGGAGACTTGGTTCACCGAGTCATCATTCTTATTCTGTGCTTGTCTTTTCTCAATCATTCCATTGGCATACTTCATCGGGCAAGCCGTGGCTTCTATTTCTGCGCAGTCATCCATGGGCGTTGGTGCAGTTATCAATGCTTTCTTCTCGACAATCGTCGAGATTTTCTTGTATTGTGTGGCATTGCAACAAGCAAAGGGTAAGTTGGTCGAAGGTTCCATGATTGGTTCTATTCTCGGCGGCGTTCTTTTGCTTCCAGGTTTGTCCATGTGCGGAGGAGCTCTTAAACGTAAGACTCAGAGATACAATCCTAGATCTGCCGGTGTATCATCCACTATGCTTCTATTTGCGATGGTTATTATGTTTGCCCCATCCTTGTTCTACCAGATCTACGGTGCCTATGAGATCAAGTGTAGGAAGTGTGATATTGATGCTTTGAAGCCGTATGAAGATGACTGCACCAAATGTCGTTTTGTGCAGCCTAGTTTCACCTTGGATTCATTGTACTACAATGTAATCCGTCCATTCTCATTGATTGTAGCCGTGGCATTGTTTTTGGCATATGTCTGTGGTTTATATTTCACATTGAGAACACACGCTTCCTTGATTTGGGCTACCAACTCGCATGAAGCAACTGGACCTCAGCACAAGAAGGACGACAACTATTTTAGATCTCCTAGTGTGACGAGTATGAATACACCTCAGCAACTCCCTAAAGTGGGAAGCATTAACACTACTTTAAGCAACTTGCCACCATCCGCATCTGTAGTCATCGCTTCTGGATCTGAAACAAGGGGAAGATCTAAAGCGCAGAATTACAAGCAATCTGGACTTCAATCCCCAGCTCTTGAAGTTGCAAAGCATAGGCACCAAAAGACCAGCGATCCTGTTACACCTAATAAAGCTTTAACTCTGGTCAACAAAGAACTTGAAGAAGATGAAGGAGAAGGAGGAGGACACGATGCCCCTAATTGGTCTCGTAACAAATCCACAGTCATCTTGTTAGGTGCCACCTTGCTATATGCCATTATTGCAGAGATTTTAGTGGACAATGTTGACTCAGTGTTATCCAGTTATCCAATAGATCCTAAGTTCTTGGGTTTAACTGTGTTTGCATTAGTCCCAAATACCACTGAGTTCCTTAACGCTATTTCGTTTGCAGTGAGTGGTAATGTAGCATTGTCTATGGAAATTGGTAGTGCCTATGCTTTGCAAGTGGTGCTAATCCAAATTCCTTCATTAGTTCTTTACTCGATGTATCAAGGTTTCCTGAATGTGGATCAAATTTTCTCATTCGTTTTCCCCAGATGGGATATCATTGCTACATTGATTTCAATCTATTTGTTTACCTACATTTATGCAGAGGGTAAATCAAACTATTTCAAGGGTGTCATTTTGATTTTAATCTACGTCGTTGTGCTCATTGGTTTCTGGTTCAACGACAAAATAGAAAAATTGGACGATGGCTATAATGGAGGGCCAGAAATGTTTCGTCTCTTATTTGGCATCTAATTCCAACTTTTAATAACAATCCGTCATTTAATACATTTTATATTCCATTTATTTCTACTTATATATCGAGTCAAATGGTGCATTTAGGACACTATATATGCCCTAGCTTCATATGGAGCCAAAGTAGCTTCTTGCAGGCTCCCTTCTTTAACATTAGATAATAATAGCTTGAACTTTCCATCTTTTAACGGAGTGAACTTAGCCAGTTTGGTGGAGAAGTTTATGACAATGTAGGTGGTCTTGTCACCAGATGTTTTCATGAAAGTGAAGAGCTGGTCGTTCTCAATGTCGAGAATCTCAAAGCTACCATAGATAAACACATCCTTGTGCTCTTTTCTTAGCTTCAAAGCGTCCTTCCAGAAGGTGAATAATGAGTCCGGGTCATTCACTTGGGACTCCACGTTAATCTCCTTATAACTGTCGTTAACTCTCATCCAAGGCTTTCCAGAAGTGAACCCAGCTTGAGACCCTGAAGTCCACTGAACCGGTGATCTGGCATTGTCTCTAGCCAATAAATTGATGTTTCCTTTCAATTCAGCAAGTTTCTCTTTGTAGTTTGGGTCGTTTCCGTACTTCTCATTAAACAGCTTAACGTAGTTCATGGTGTTAATATCGAGGTATTCCTCAAGAGGCCACTCTTTAGGCAAGTTGATCATACCAATCTCTTGTCCTTGGTAGATAAACTCGGTTCCTGTCAAAGTTGCTTGCAAGAGGGCTAGTGCTTTACCAGATTGCACCCTGAATTCCGGCGAGTCATTACCAAATCTAGAGATGGATCTTGGCTGATCGTGATTCTCAATGAAAACAGTGGACCAAGCACTTGTTCCTTCTATAAATGATCCCTGCGACTGGATCGCCCTCTTGAAGTCAACGAGATTATATCCTTTGTATCTGAATCTGTCTGCTGGATCAGCTCCAACTTCTACAACATCAAACAAGAACATCATGTTCATCTCCTTTTCTTCTTCACTGACGTATTTCAATGACTGGTCTCGGGTGGAATGGCCAACTTCACCTACCGTCATCACATCATAATTGGAGATAATCTTTTCGACAAGCTCCTTATGAAATTCATGGATACGTGGACCATGTTGGTGAAATAACTTGCATGGTTGGAATTCCACATCTGGGAAAACAACTGGGGCATCAGCAAAGCTTTGGACCTTGGAATACATACCAGCAGTATCGATTCTGAAACCGTCGATTCCTTTGTCCAACCAGAACGAAACTGCTGACTTGTAAATGGCATCTCTAGTTTCAGCATTTTCCCAGTTCAAGTCTGGCTGCGATTCAGCAAACAAGTGCAAATAGTACTCATCAGTTAACTCATCGTACTTCCAAGTCGACCCAGAGAAGTAAGAGCCCCAGTTGTTTGGTGGTTGTCTCTTTCCGTCTTTGTCGTACTTTGGCGGTTTCCAGATGTACCAATCTCTTTTTGGGTTAGTTTTTGATGATCTGGACTCTTTAAACCAGGCGTGTTCAACTGATGTGTGGTTTATAACCAAGTCCAAGATCAATTTCATGCCTCTTCCGTGGGTCTCCTTGATCAAGTTTTCCATATCTTCAAGAGTACCGTACTTGGAGTACACATTTTCGTAGTCTGAGATATCATATCCCATATCGTCTTGTGGCGAGTCGTACATCGGACTGAGCCAAATCACATCTATTCCCAAGGATTTCACGTAGTCCAATGTGGAGATGATTCCAGGGATATCTCCGACACCGTCTCCATTGGAGTCTTTGTAGGACGCTGGCCAGATTTGGTAGACGTTCGCTTCTTTCCACCAGATAGGTTTCGACATATTGTTCCGATTTAGAGTATTATTACTTTCAAAGTTGCTTCTTGCCTAATACTTCGATATTCCTCGAGGAAAGTGGGAAACCACTCGTATTTGTACTTTTCAATCTCCCCCACCTCCATCGACATCATCGCTGGAAAAATCTCGCTAATCGAATAGTGGGGTATGCAGAGAGTTTTTGCGGGCCTGGAAAAATACGCGGATTAATTTGTGGAGAATTTTGCGCTAATTATTGCGAGATGTGGTGGAGGAGAGCATGGCGAGGGGAGAGTAATTGAATAGTTCGGAATGGGATTGACTGTTTCCGAGATGGCTGACGAGAGGGGCACGGCTGGATAGGGAGGTACAAGCGGGAGTAGTAGGGACTTCAAGAGGAATCGTGTTTACGAGTTGGTAGTCAATTGTAATTGCTAGCTACGTTGATTATAATTAGCGATACGTAATGCATAATTCATCTAATTTTTAATATTGAGGATTAACTTGTACCGTATATTAGCAACCGATATGAATGTACCACCCACACCAGTAGATTCTGGGTTGAATGAAAAGAATTAATCCAAGAGGAGTGATTCTTATATCGGCTCAAAGAAGGAAGCAGCTGACAAAGAATACCAGTCCAAGGATTTAGGTCAGAAACTATTGATTATATTGACAATGGTGATTTTCCTGACATTCCTATTAATTGTTGGCAACAGTTTCATCTGTTTTACCATAGTCCTATAATCCCAGAGAAATTGCCAAAGAGTGACATATTTTTTGAACCCCCATTTTATCCTCTCTACTGTCTGTTGTCGTGTTTGGAATTGCTGACATACACAAAATACTCATAGTGTTTCTTGTGAAGATATGTTAAAAATCACACCTTGCTGCGCCAATTCTTGCTGTACCAATTCCCAATTCGTCACTATAAGTCTTTTACTGGCAATATTGTAAACCGAGGTGGTGTCCGCTATGTTAGTCCGATTTAATGTGGTTCGGTTCCTGGATACTATTTGCATCAATTTTGATAGCGTAGCGAGGACTTTGTGCAGTATGAATGCAAATTCGGTATTTCCGCGGTCGGTTTTGTGTTGGCTAGACTTCCGGTAGTTGGACCTTTAGTTAACAGGACTTAGGTACTTAATCTAATGAAGTATATAAATTCAATATCATTTTAAAGGATTGTATTAGGGTTATATATATTGCTCCTTTTTCCCCTCACCAAAGGTATCAGACTCAGGCCTCTTCGGTATTAACTCAATCTGTAGGCGTTAACCACACTTTGATAAAAGTACTCCCATTCCGGCTCCCCCTATCATGGTCGGAAACCAATATATTTTGAATCCTGCATTTTATTTCCCATCAAATTTCATAATCCCGTGACTCCCCCCCTTGTTTTTGATCATTTATAATTAACAATAAATCGTGATAACAAATTCCTTGAAGAGGTTAACAGAAGTACTTTAACGAAGTTAAGAGAAGTACTTTAACTGGTATTAACTATTATGACAGAGACTACAAAGTTAACAGAGGAGATCTGGATGGATGAAAAGGCCATCGGAGTAGATAATTACACTAATGATGGATCAGAAATAGAAACCGATGAGGAGACCATTCAATTCCAGGCCAAGTTTGCTAGATTTAACAAATTTTTCCCTTCGTTGGTCTTATTTGTCATTAATGCACTGATGGTCATTGCACATTTCATCATGTTCTACTTCAGAATTGCTATGTACGACGCTCCTGAAGAAACCTCAAAGAAAACATTGGTACTAGAGGTGAAATTCGTATTATTGACATACTTCTTTCTGTTGGTGGCGGGCTGTGTCTTTCAGTGGTATGGATGCTCTACTCCTCAACAGGAGAGTCAAGCTGGCCGCCTCGTCATTCCAAAGCATCTAAGCAAACACCAGATAATCCTACGCTTGGTGGGCTTCTTTATAGTAATGTATACTGCTCTGACTGTTTTCTACATTGGTGCCTTGTGTTCTCTATATACATTGATGACGCATGCCACGAGTTGAGATTCGGATTTTAGATGTGATGACGATGCATTCGGATTAATAGAACTGCCTTGATCTACTGGTTAGATGGCGGATTTGCAAAACACAGGGATATTGGAGCTCTCTGGTAAAGCACTAAGAGTTCTACTGGCTACATCATATAAGTAGATTATACAATGAATTTATAATCAAACCTTTAACGATTTTTATAACTGCTAGTTTTGGTGGTCATACATAGTAATGAATACTTCCAATACACTTCAAACACAATAAAACTCTTCACATATAAGCGTCGAACCGGCTCATTGCGCTAAAGACATGAACACAAGTGCAAAGCAGAGCAAGTCATCTGCCAGCCACCAAATCGAATAGAACGAATTCAATACCCGCTTCTTCCCTACCCATAAACGTTGGCATTTACACAAGCCATGTCATATTTAGTGAATTGTAAATCTAATTATGTTGATTTTAATTAGCGAAAGAATTTAGCGAGAACATAAATACGCAGGGTAATTGTATAGTGGATGAACATACAATTGTGTATTGTGAAAGGATAGGAATCAACGAAGACAAAGTTAGAAACGATAACCAAACTTGGTCGGACCCAATGATATTTCTAGCTTTTCTCTAGTCATAAAAACATATATACAGTTAGAGCAGTCCAACTTGCGCTCACATACAAGACTAAACCACTTGCCATGACCATGGCTAGAGGGTCATAATCACAATGTTGCCTTTGAACAGTTAGACAGAATACTAGTATAACCAAGCATCGTAAAAACTCTATTGTAATAGAAACACACAAATTAAAAGAATAAACACTATGAACTTTGAACTCAAATCTCATGGAATTGACCAGGAATTCGTTGCTCTTGGAGGAGTGGCATTCCATGGTAACAGTAAAGAGCTTAGTAGTATGCACTTTATTTTAAGATCGTTTTGAAGAGATATTGCCATGATCTATTGAAATTTTGCCGCCACAGATATACCACGTAAACTCAATTTGAAGTCTAATTGATTATTGTATATTAGTATCTACGGAACTGATAATTAGTTAACAACTTTGTCACCAAAGTTATCATAATACTACATCCGAATAGACTGAAGCCTGTTGATTATCTACGGACACCCTGGGATTGCATTTGCTTCATGAGCACACGAAGATAATCCCCCGGAGCATGTTCTCCTTCCTGGGTAAACACGTATATGCCTCTCTTGTCTAACACTGGACTTGTGCCGTAAAAATAAGCAATGGCCTCGTAATAATCAATCGCATCACTAGCTGAGTAGGGCTTTCCAGCATGATCTTGATCTGTCGTACTGTTGAGACTCGGATCATCCTCAATACCTCCGAATAAGAGAGCTCTGAGTATTTATTGATCATATACCTACCTAGGATTAGGTCATGTGGCGATATATCTTCGCTGTACTGGGTCCTATTCGTAGATAACCAGACGCTACCTTTCTTAATAATTGCATCGTTCATTTCTCTGACGACAAGGTCCTCTACTGTAATGCCTTGAGGTCCGTGGGTGTACTTAATTTGGCCTTTTCCGGGTCCACCAGTGAGAATGTAAGGATATTTAACTATATCTTCAAAATGGCGTGGCCTACCGCCTACATTAGCACGACTGTCATTGCCGTTTGGCCTTGCAGCCACAGATGTAGCGAATAATATTGCTATAAATACGAACCAGAGCATTGATTGAACAGTTTAATAATTCGGAAAGAGTGAAAATAATAATTATTAGCCTTGGAACTGAAAATAATTAATTGTATTCTATATTTAATTATCTTCTATATTTAATTATCTTCTGTAGTAGTGTTATTCAGATGAGTGTGGCCCCTTCTCCCCCTGAACTACCTTGTTTCGGTATTTGAGACCGACTTCAACCTCTACCAAAGCCCATTAATGACGCTTTATACGGCGTGCATGTGCTATCTAATAGTCTCTTCACATTAATATAATCGAGCCAGACGAGCAATATTGGTCTTACTGTATACGCATTAAGAATTGATATAATCTGATATCACGAAGTCTATCTAGCTAAAGCAAAAATAACAAGATTCGGATATATATAACAATTGGCCGGTGCTATTCACAGCATCAGTCCCATCCAATGTCGCACCTATGGATAGTTCAAGTGATACTACAACCGGAATTCTTACTATCTACAGTGGCTAAATACTAACATTACCATAAAGGCAATATATTTGAGAGCGACATTAACCTCCATAATACTGTACAGGTAGCAAACTGTTATCTAAACTCCGTGACCTTACACGGAATAAACGAGGCGGTAACTGGAATTTATTAGTTCCGAGCCTGTTTCGTTAATATTAGTTTATGATATATTTGAGCACTAAAGAAGTAAAAAGCCTATATAAATATATACTTATCTGGATTCACTGGGTCTTCACTGGGTCTGCTGAGACAATTCTGTGGTACGGGTATTCTTTATATGGTTTATCTCTTCCTGCTACACGACCTGGTCGTTTTCCATTTAAGTGTAAACCCGCAGACGAGCTCCCGTAGACGCCCTTAGACAGACGGACTCTCGTCATAGATTTCCGGGACTGATCCGGAATTATGCCCTCGGGATCCTTTCAGTTTCCGGATCCGGTATCTGTTTTCCATGATATCCTGTATGTTTCATTTCAAGAGAACAAATGTAAAAGTATAGTTAAAAGCTATCTCTTTATAGGAGAAAAAGTCTTTAGTTCTAGAAGTTAATTAATAATAATGACGGTGACATCAGGTCCAGAGGATACCTGGATTGACGAAAAAGATGTCGGGTTGAACGACGAGTCGGTTGCTGATACACTTGTTCTCTCCCCCGAGGAGGAGACACAGTACAAAGTCAAACTAAGAAATTTTGGTATTATAGTTGTTACTGTAAGTTCCCTTATTTCTGTGATTTTTGTGCCGGTTGTGCTGGTTGGGATAGTTGGTAGTTTTATAAGTAAATGGCTAAATGTTGGAAGCATCAATACCTCCCCAGAATATGCAAAAGAAGGGTTGAAAGCTAGAGCTGAAGCCATTATGATGATGAATACTTGTCTAATATTTTTGATATATCTTATAGACCTTATATTGAGTAAGATAGGCGTTTTGAAGGAAATCAAGCAGAATTATAAGTACACAACACATGTACAGCCAGAGTACTTGAAATTGTTGGAATGGATCGAAGTATTTTCATATTTATTCATTCTTCACCTACTTCTTGCTATTATTGGATTTTTAATTGATGAATTTATCGGAAAATTGGGGATTCTAGGTCTTAAGGGAGCCTTGATTTACCTTTGATTTTGAAAACTACGAGTACGCGACAAACTTTGTGGGTCTATCTTCCAAGATAATAATATTAGATAAATCGTCTGAATCTTTACAGCCAACGTTGACAGTACATATCAGATATTATCTAGAATGATATTACACGTCTGAACGTAACAGTACAACGTTTTCCTCATACGATAGCCACATCTACAAACATCATAGATCATGTACTCTATTGCTTTCGTTGTTCGGGTCTCCATCCTTCGCTGTTTTTGTTGAAAGTGTTTTAAGGAGGACATAAGAGATAGAATCTCAACCATTCGACTATGTCCAATTGAACTGGGGGGAAGGCAACAACACAATACCTCTTGGTTTTGGGTACAAGAGCTTTCTGATTGCAATAGTGCTTCAACACTATCTGGTAAGGTGCCTCTAAGGTATGTCATGATGGGCATGCTTGGCAAATATTGTTCATTTGGCCGTTTACACTAACTTTCTGGCGTGGGATTTCATAGTGGGATATTGACCAGGACCCATAGATCTATGCTTAGGAGGTTGTCCAGGCATTGGCATACCACCACGGCCACCCATATCAGACCATCAAGGTTTCCACTCATTGGAAATGCAGAACGACGGTTTTGCTTCTTTGGATGTGCTTTAAACCTCTGCTCTAACATTGGATCAATTGGAGCAGCGTTATTGAAGCTGTTATGGGAATGCTGCTGTGGGTACATTGACTGCAGTTGCTCGCCGCCATCGAAGTACGAGTTTACCAAGTTCGGAATAGAACTGACTCTTCTTGGAGGCTGATGCTGATTAAATTACCCATTTGGCAGCTCGTATCTAATGGAAGCATTAGAGCTGGCCCTCAAATTTGGAGGCAATGCATTTTGAGGCAAGCCGTTAGGAGGCAAGCCATGAGGTGGTTGCTGATCCAATGGCGACTGTTGGTATCCATTTGGTACTGCTGTGGACCAGGCGATTCCTTTAACAGCGGCATTATGTGGTAAGATGGATTTCAACTGGACATCAAAATCAGAAGTAGATTAATACGTGCCAATGGTACCTTTTCTTTTGTGATGGCTTCTTCCATTGGCAAGTTCTAGTGTTATACTACACGTTTTTTATGTCTATATCGTTACATCAATTGGGCCGTTTTATTACTAAAATAACGAAGTTTTTGGTCTTCATCGATTACATAAGTTAACTTGTTTACAGTCACATCGACACTATTCGTGGTCGACTGAAACCTGCCATAGTTGACGTTCAGTATCGCTGTAGTTGAATCTTTCAATTTAGTACCTAGAATATAAGATATGAGTTCTTTAGTCTCGGAAACGAGTACTCTACTTCGCCTTTACAAGTTAAGGGCTTGTCGGGAAAGATCGATGAACAGTACACTAGACACTGCATAGGTTTCTCCAATGTTCTTCCCTTCGGATGATATAGCTCTAGTTACAAAGTTCCATGTGATGGAGGCCGGTCAAAGAAGCCAGACTACAAGCCACACCAAAACGGACTCCTGAAAGATCTAAGATGTCTTCTTTGCGTATCATTTGAAGATCTAGAGAGGTTGAATTACGACGGATGAATTATGGAACTTTTACTCATTTTACCTTATTACTAATTGCCTACATGGAAGAAACATGTTACGACGTGTTCACTTCCCATTAGGTCGAATTAATAATTATATTTGGTTATTTGGTTATGTGGTTATTTGTTTGTGGTTATATCAACTGTTAACGGAAGGTGTCCCCTAATCATACATTTCCATAACGTGTCTCTTACCCATTTTGTTTTCCATTTAGTCATTATAAGTTATTTACATTTCTATACATTCAAGATCTTTGCCAAGACATCGCCTGTGGCCTAAGAATGAACCTTGTCTATTGTGACACAGCCGATTATGTGGGATAACCTCCTGTTTAGTAGTTGTGATGTAAGGCATGTACCGACATTCACTATAATTCTCGCGTCATTAATACTAAGCCGATACAACTTCTATAGGTTAACGTGTTCCAATGGTCCACATAAGAGACTGATACAGCGAACCCTTCTCTCTTCACCGACTCTTTACCGACTCTTTACCGACTCTTCACCGACTAGTCGTTGCGAGTCCGAGATTTTAGCCGTTTGACAGACCTGATAATGAATACAAAGAGTCTGATTGAGACACGTAACCCTTAATACAATTGGAAATTGTAGAATATATAAAGATTGTTGTAGTTAACGAAAACAGAATATTCCATTATTGTAGCGTAGTAAATACAAAACTGCCAATGTCATTATTGATCCCTTCAGAGAACGACTACGAAGATGCACATGGAGACATCGACTCCGAATTGCAATACCGTGAACAATTCAATAAAGTAAAGGACGAAAGGGACTCTAAAGGTAATTTCTTGTTTCCGTGGTCGTTTGAGGTTGTAGATGACTTTTTTAAGCAATCTGACCCAAACACCGACGATAAGGTCTTTAACTATGCCCTAGAAGGCTTTGGTAAAGAGAAGCCATGGGCTGAAATTGTTGATGACTTGAACAAGTTAAACAAGTCAGCGAAGGATAACGAAGTCTACAAGGTGATTTTCTTCGCCAGACACGGCCAAGGATACCACAACGTCTGTATCAGTAAGTATGGTATAGATGAATGGAGGAGAAAGTGGCATTCATTGAAAACCGACGGAGAGATCGTATGGGCACCAGATCCCGACTTGACCGACTTGGTTTCGCTCAATCCACTGAAAACAACAAGGCATGGAAGAAGGAGATCAGCGAAGGCGCCCCAATCCCAAGTAAGTTCTATGTTTCACCGCTACAAAGATCCAGTAGCACATTGGTCAACACGTGGGATGACATTAAGCCAAGAAGCTCAAAGCCAATAGTTACAGAGTCTATTCGAGAGACGATTGGTGTTAACCTATGTGACAAGAGGTCGTCCAAGACGGTTATAGCAGAGAGGTTCAATCAGTATGGATTTGTATTCCATCCCGATTTTTCTGAGGATGATGAATTATTCACCTTGGAACATAGGGAGACCAGGGTGGAACAAACTTTCAGAGTCAACAGTTTCTTGCAGAATCTCTTTGACGAGGACTTGGCCCCGGATTCCACTGTTGACCGCAGTAAAGTGATAGATCACACCTTCATTTCCACCACTTCACACACCGGTACCATTAGATGCTTCATCATAGCCTTGGAACACAGACATTTCGCCATTTCCACCGGTGGAATGATTCCAATTGTAGTGAAAGCCACGAGAAAGTTATAAATCAGCAGTAGATATATATACATAAAGCTTAACCCTAGACAAGGTATGTTTCAAATCATTTGCTTGGCACCATTAAGTAATAGAACCCATTGCAATGCACATCTCAAACCCCCAAAAAACCCCAAATGTGAAAGAAGGAATCGCCGACCTACCTTATATAGATCTAATGATTGCTGCCACGGACTGCAATGGAGAGTTAAGAAACCAGAAACTCATTCTTGTTGACACAGGCTCATGGGGCCCATAAATATGCAATTATAGCATTCGTCCGTCTTCCTTATCTCCTTTATCTCTTTTGGTTCCATCTGTGAAAGAAGCTTTGAGAAGTTACATCAATACCTGAGGAAGACATGATAATTAGAAATTAGACAAATTTCTAGCACCGAATCGAGGGAATCGATTATAACCGCTGATCAGCTTTCTTCCAGTAATAGAATTAGAATTAGGATAAGAATTGGGCAATATCGCTATAGTTACTATCCTTGTAATTTTTAGTACCAAGAATATAAGATATATGAGTTCTTAACATAAACATTAGGTGAATCCTGTACCTCGGTTCTTTCAATCAACATCTTTCAAGAAAGTATATGGAATGAGCAGATTAAGTACGTAAGATACACTTCTATCATAGTGCAGCTTACTTGACTTCATCATGAGCGACTTGAAAACTGAGAGTATTAACTTGCTGGAGGATGAGAAGAACATTGGAGAGGAGGTGTTACTCATTACAGATTTTGAGAAGAACCCGATAAAGAGACGACTCCAGACCAGTGTTTTGATCCTTTTTCATGTCCTTCTGGTTGGTTATACTGGATATACCTATCTTTTTACGACTACAAGAAGAACCTTCGTTTTGAAGTTTCTATTACCGGAAGCATGGCAGAATAATTATATTGTGGACTACCACTTGGGATTGGTTGACTACCCTTTGTGCTTGTATTTCATTATGAACAGGTGCACCCTAATGATTGCCAACAGATACTGTAAACACTATACCCATCTCGTTACTTTGAATTTTAGATTATTCCTTGTGAATGTGATCCTCCTGACCATTACTTATTGTGCAACTGCGATCTGGAGTGGCTATATTACAAATAAATGTCGATGTCTAAACAATAACTGGTGAAGACATCGACCTGATTAGTCAATATTGACCTGATTAGTCAATATCTAGGTTCTGTTCAAGTTGTAGAGGTAGGTAGAGTCCGTTATAGTCTACCTAAAATCACACTGCTTTGCGACGACGGTATCTACCCCTAAGAGTCTGGGGCGTTCTCGAATAAGAAAGGCATATACTAGCGTTACTATTAAAGGGGATTCAATTCGATGTATATTGCTCATCTGATGTTTGGAATTACGCTACTTATCAAACGTAGAGATTTAGCTGATTCAAATCATCTACACTTCAACGACAGAAGATACACATGGTTGACAATAGAAGAGTTTGGGTAGAGCAAAGATCAGGAGAAGAGCATTACATTTATCAGTTTACCTTGTGTTCCAAGTGCCACACGGTGACTAGTATCAATGGTGATTAGTATCCAGCGATCTCTTTCGAGTATGGAAAAAGAAGAAAAGAATGAATCACTCTAATTGAATGAAAGACTCTATTTGCACTTTCGTTGAACGAGACTTCCTTTTGAGAGTCTCAGGACAATGAAGATATGGTGGCTTAGGTTATGAATTACTCGCTTAATATCATAAGCCTCTTGATTACGTTTATACTAGCAGGCTAATAACATCATGTAAATATACAAATACTTGAAAAATCTCGTTGATAACGCTTCTGATGCGAGTAGCTTAAGTTAACGGAAGAAGTCTTACTCTTGTATCATCTTGCCTGGCTATTTCGTTGGCCACTTATTACTTTACTCTTTCAGGTCGACGCTAAGTTTGAGTCCGAGCGTTGGAATGTTAATTGCTTGGGGTTTTGAAGGCGACTACGACGGCAATTAGACAAGGACATTACACAACATGTTACAATTAACTATGTAGTTCATCATCGAGATATATTTTGCTGATGTGCTTTCTAGCAAGTGGGGAATCTTCTACGACGAGGCTGCGGCGTAGCCAAGTGTTTTTCTTATATAATATGCCAATATTTGTTTAGGCGAGCTCAACGGGCAAAGAATCCTTCACCTATAGGCTTACCTTGGACTTGCCGAAGCAATTTCCTTATCCATCTCATATTCATCAAAAGCACAGCACATCACTTAGAACAGTTAATGGTTGGCTTCAGTGGTGTTGAAATTATTGCACGTGCTTGACTTATTTGCCAGGTTTACCGGATAAAGAACTAACATATAATCGTTGATTTCAGAAGTCAAACAACGTAGATTTTTCGTCATAGGAAAACACCCAAATAAATAAATAAAGATGATTATGAACGTTAAAAAGAAGCCTCATGATATTGAGAATAACATCGTCTTGAAAGAGAGCGGCAATAGCAATGGCAGGCTCAAGGCGTTCTTGGTTTCATTTGGTACGGGGTTGCATGTGGTATGGAGTTACTTGTCCTATTACATGCTGATTGGACTCTTAATATATTCCTCATTTTGCACTCTAATACTGTTTTTACATTATATAAACCTATATACTAGGAAGTCCGTTGAGGAAGAAGAGCTTAACAAGGCTATATTAAACTTAAAATCGCATATCCTGATTCTCCTCATCCTTATATTGGCCGGCCGTGAGGGTAATGACAATTACAACGATTTAGAAAAGGGTCAAAACGACCTAAAGTACTCCATAGAAGCAAAGTACCATACTTTTGTCGTTATAGGAATGTTACTTTTTCATCTTGTTTTCTTTGTTAGTGGTATTTATATCTATATCTTTTTGAACTCCGAACGTGATTCTTTTTTGAAAAATCTACTATCTGAGACTTGGAGAGACTACATAATAGTCCATGACCCCACCATTAAGTTAATTGACTCGCCATTTTACATATTGCAGATATTACTCAACTCGAAAGTTACCAGGCTGTTTTGTGAGTACTATGACCGCAGACTAGATATACTTGATAATGGGTTGGCTGAATCGCGGCTCGCATATACACTAAGCTTAGTGAACTTTGTTTTCCAGAACATGATGTTTTATGGATTCTTCTAGATCATCTTGTGTTGGTAGTTGGGCTTGAACTCTGTATTGACTATAGAATTAGAGAATCAAGGACTCTTCATCTTCAATCCTTCATGATTCTCGCCGTAAAAGAGATACAAGTTCAGATTGTAGCCGAATGTGGCTTAGATGGTGGTTCCCTCGCTTAATATTGAAGGAAGATTTGCATAAAGTTACGCCTTTCAATTAGATTTAGACTAGTATTTACTAACAGGCTATCAGCATCAAATCGTATGTTGTCTATATAATCTTCAATCTACATGTAATTTATTAATGGAGTAAAGCTATTTAATCAATCCAGTTTCTAATCGCATCACGTGCTTTATATTCGGAATCGCCGTATAAGTAACAAATTTGTTATACCAATTAAACAAGTCTGACTGATAGCCTGAACGGAAAAGGAAGCACCAGCAAATATGAATACTGCGCCAACTCCAGTCGAATCAAGGTCGAATGGAAAGAATAAACCGAAGGAGGATGGTTCACTTATCGGCTTAGACAAAGAGCAAGCGGATGCCGAGGGTTCAAGCAACCAACGGTTGTTCCTTCTGAAAGCATTGGTTATATTGTTAGTAATCAATTTGCTGGCACTTCTATTAATTGTTGGTAATAAATTCTACCTTTACTTTAAGAATGGGGAACCTATAACTCTTCCAGAGAAAGTACTCTCTGGCGACATACTTTTGGATCCCCAGTTCTATCCTGTCTACTGTTTTATTGTCGTGTTTGCATTTGTTGACATATACAAATACTTCAAAATTGATGATAGAGATGAAAGAAATTTAAGGATAAGGACGAATAATTCTCATTCGTGGATTATAATACTTTGCACATTTGTTAGCTCCTTATTAGTTTGGGGATCACGTTAGCTGCTAAATGTGTAATTAGATAAGATTTCATTACTTGGTTGGGTATATATACGACTAGCTATGCAGTGAGGGCTACACCATATAAAAATATCTTGTCACCTGAGTCTACTCTTATTCTCCAAAGGGTTCTCCTACACAGTAAGAAGAATAGTAAGAAGATATAATGCATAATGATTATAGCCATCGTGGATGATGACATGCGATGTTGTAGCCACTCTCCGCAATTTAGTACCAAGAAAATATTAGGGACAATAAACACTTAAAAAATACTTCAAAGTCTAACCAAGATAGTCAATGCCTCTTGGTTAAGGTTGGTTTCTATATATTACAGACAGAAGAAACCGCGCGTTTAAAGATGTGTTGAAACTATAAGAAATACTATTGTATTGTGATACTCTTCAGCTTTCAAGGTAGTTCAGCCCTATCATGGTCAAACGCATAGTATATGGATCCTGTATTTTATTTTCCAGCATTCGGTGCCTTCTTAAGGATGAAATTGAAGGTTCGTAGATTTTGATTCCCTATAGATTGATAAGAACCAGTATTAGATAGTCGTTATCGTTATGGAAAAAGAGGATATCCTTCATTTTATGAATCAACGTTTGCAATTATCTGACTGAGTTGGAAGATGATGTCTCTCATAGCGTTAGCTCCATCCATTCATTTTATATTCCCGGCGTTAGCAGGATACTACATCTGCGTATACTATATGAAGTGGAAGGACAACATCGGCGGGGGGAAACCATATGGGATTTCATTCAAACAGAAGAAGAGCCAATTGCTGATATTCTTCTTGGGATACGCTGCACTTATGCTACAGATTAATAAAACTTACACAGGTCGCAGTATGAACTCTTGGTTCGACAGTTCAGAGTATACCAAAGTTCACACCGATAAGTGGTCTATCATTATAAGTCTACTATTTTTCATTATTGCAACTTTTGGAGGAGTTTTCGGTGGGTTTGTAACGCTTTGGTTATTCCTGAGATTGCCTGATCCAAAGAAGGAAGTGAACCAGGAGAAGTCTCCACAGAAAGAAGCAGTTGCAGAGCTCCTCGATGTACACCACGATTCCACAAAAGCAAGAAAACGGAACGCTTTTTTAATTGTTGTGGTCGTCTTAGCATATTTTGCAGTTCCAGTTGCCCTGATGAGAGTTAGTAACTATATATATTCAAACTTCGAGATCGATCAAAGCTTTTTTCCTGCAAACCACCCCTTCATGATATGGATTGTCAACAGAGCGAGAGACCTTGACCTAGAATTCTTTTGTTGGGTGGCCCTGTGTCTTATCAACTTTCTGATCGAGTACCACCATATAACCCCTGGTACACCAGATTCACTGTCAAGGGATTCAGACAGCTACGTGTCAATACTTCGAACGGCGGCCTATTTTTCAATTGTGTTTGTTGTCGTTCATACATTGCTCTTAACTGTTTTGTTCTATTTGGATGAACGTGCACCAAAGGATACCGCTAAAAGATTAATGATATCAACTTTTGCTTTGGACTTTATTAAAGAAAAGTTGTCAAGAGGCCTTGATATTTGACATACAAGTCAATCTAAATCTTTGACATTCATGTTAATACAATGCATTGTAAGAATACATGGATCATGACATACAAACGTAACAAATTCGTGTTAATGTAAGCAATCAAGAAATGGCCCAGCCGTAATAGTGGATCAGCTACTGTAACTTATTTTGAATTGCACTTGGAACACTGATATCAGAGATTTTTATCGTCTTTTACGGTGGAAGTTCAGTGTCCGCGCAATGTATGGTATCAAGAGTCTGACCTGAGTATATACCAAGTGTTTGGGTACCAAATAATTGGGTACTTCGTCAGCACTCACGATAGGACTGCCATGAAATCATACTGCTAGCCTTTTATGTCTTCTGGAGAAAGGGGTTTTAGCCTCTCATAACAATCATATTACACTTCAGCCTTAGTTTACGGTCATATTCTCTATTCGTGTTCGACCTAGAATCCATAATAGAAGATACCAATCCGAGGTGTTCTGCTAGTGAGTAACTTTTTTGAAGAATCAAATCTTGGTTCTTCATGGTCGCCTCATGAACTTGAGTTTAAGAATTATTAGACTTTGATATGCAATTTACGATTTCAATACGATATGCAATTTAATCATGACTTCCTTTCTTGCAGTTGAACTGTTCAGGATATAAGCAAGTGTATAGTTCTTCGGGTAGCTGCCTAATCATTCATCTATCAGTTCCTCACGAAGGCGCAGAGGCTACAGTGACGCATTATCAACCTATTGTAACAGTATAATGTGCTCAATATAGGCATAAAAGCATAGACTCTAGAACACCCTTACCGGAGTCTCATATGCACGAAGTACTGTTCCCAACACTTCTATTTTGATACACTTTACGTCAATAGAGAGTAGTCTGAACAATGAAAACTCGCTTAGACAATAGCCATAAGGGTTTTTCTCTTGATATTTAACATACAAGTCAAGACCATTCAGTCGTCTTGTTATAAGTTGGCTCTGGTCTACATGGTACAAATTGCAAGCTTATGGTGAATAATAGGACGAGAGCATTATAGAGTCATTTATATTTCGTGGCACTTGTGAGAAACTTTGACTGGTACATCCAATTCGTCGTATATCCTTAATTTTTATACTTCTCATTATTCTATCGCTTGTCGCATTATCTTGTCTCCTTTTTCTATCAATTATACTCTTACGATAACCTTATCGTTACACTTATTTTCATCTGCCACCATGAGTTGTGTCAAACATAATATTTTTCTCAGCAAGACCCACCATTAAAAAATTCGGTTTATTATTTCCGAACATAATTCTTTCCTGCATCGTATACAACGTCAATACCCCGTGACCTACCCCTTATGATGTAACGTGTGGTCGATAGTGCTTGCTATACAGTACGCGCGGTCGTTTGTCGGTTGTTTGACGGTTTGTCGATTTTGTGTTAACTATACTTCCGGAGTTCAGATGAATCTTACAGACTGTTGAACAATTGGCTTAAGATAATTTATTTGAAAACACTAAAGAGTATATAAATTCTATATCATTTTACATGATCATATCAGGGTTTATATATTGCTCTTTTTCCCCTCACAAAATGTGGTTGTTTCAGATATTGTTTCATATTTTGTTTCAGGTACTTTATTATAATCCCAATCCGGCCATTACAAAGATAGTTCGGTCATGTAATAAGTCGGAAGCCAATATTATCTGGATCCTGTATCTTATTTTCCATCACCTTAATGTGACCCCATTTCAAATTCATACGAATTTAATAATATCAAATAATATATTGATAGCAAGCTTTTTGTTGGGGAGTAATAATAAGTTTATTTGTAAAGGTAAGTGATAATAATGAAAACTGTAACACCCAGTGTAGAGCAGACCTGGATTGACGAAAAAGATGTGGGGTTGAACGAGGAGCAAATTGCCCGTTCCCTTGTACTCTCCCCTGAGGAGGAGAAACAGTACAAAGTCAAACAAAGAAATTACACTATTGCTCTGATGAGTGCAAACTTCGTTATTATGGAACTAGTTGCGGCATGCGCTAGTTATTTTAGTGAAAGACTCAATATCGGGAGCTTTAATACCTCACTAGATGGTGCAAAAACAGGGTTATTTGCTAGGGCCCAAGCCATAATCAAGATGGATGTTTATGCCTTAATGATTTTAGCTATAATCTTTATTCTATTGACTAAACTAGGAGTGTTCAAGCAAGCCAAGATGGATGATGTAACCAGATATGAGCAGCTAATGAACAGGAGGATGATGGATTGGGTCCCAATTCTTTTGTTTTTCATCATCTATAATGTATTATTAACAATTATCGGATTTTCAATTGATGAAGTAATTGCGAAATTTGAGATTCTAGGTCTCAAGGGTGCCTTAATATACCTTTGTTGATTTCGGAGTAAGTCAAGAACTTAGAAGGAACACTGATACAATCAAAGAACGAGACTGTCAAGAAGGGCAGAAAGGCAGTTCAATTCTGTTTTTGGCTCTTTTTGTATGAATTATCTGTGGTGGTTTGGTGGTTGGTTTTTGTGAGAGATTTCGACCTCTCTTCGGTAGCCAAAAAATTATGTGTTGGATCTAGTCACTGGGCTTAAAGACAGTTACATACAGCATAAAGAAAAAATGTCTAGAATTTGCTTCCAGTGTAGGCTGGGATGCTATTCGGGCTTACTTTGGGGGGTATAAAGGGTGCCTGTTCTATTGACTCCTTTCTTCATATCCCACGTGAACTATATGTACTTCATTTGAATGGAGATAAAGTAGAGAAACAAATGGTAGGAAGCAATATCCTGATTATGGAAGAAAGGCATACACCAGATGCTATGGGGATCGTCGAAAATCGGTGGTAGTCAATACGAATCAGAAATAGAAACCAATGACGAGATGGTCACTGTAGCCAGGATTGGACAATATAAGTTTAAGCAAGCGTATAGTTTGGTGTCGTTTGGCGGTCCTGATTCTTTTCATGTTTACTATAGGTAGTTGGGACCATTGTCTTCTTGTATGCTTCTCCAATGCATGGGCATCCCATATGTTGATTTTAGAAATTCTGAAGATGATTCGTTCGAATTAATATGACTAGAAAGTAATCTGATATACTGTTTAGAAAAAGGACCTTGTATTCAACTCGATTTTCTTTTTTACTGAGCTGGCTCTTAGTTCCAAAACATGGAACTGACATTGATGAGACAACTTACTATTTATCTTATCTAGATGATACAAAATTAATGAAATTTAATTCCAATTCATTACTGACCTGAATAACTTTATTTGAAATCCATTTCTCGATCCTTTGCTATGCAAGTGATACTAACGAAATTGAAAGTGAGAAACTATATAGTCTTTGGAAGTTGTAGTATCTACACGTGACTAGTTTTACATGGATTTGTAAGTGTATACCCTAGCCGCAGCGGATAAAGTGGTTTGTCTTGCTTTGTATTCGCTCAATGTATTTAGCAGTTGTCGATTTGACCAACAGAGTATCGATAGTCCAAATGGTATCCGGGAAGACAAAAGCAAGATGAGAACCAATGGCATCTCCATCAACGATGCAAAGTATAAGACAGTGAATAAGGATAATTGGAAATTGGCCAAGCAAAGAAGAAACGTTATTTACAACAATATTTTACAAGGGATTCTATACTTATTTGTTATCCCATTTTTGCTGATAGTAAGCGGAAGTTATATTTGTATACGCTTCAGTGTGGGTGAAAGCAATGTTACGGAGGACAGTGTCATTATCGAGTTATTTGGACGAACCATATTTCTAATACGATGGTCCTTTTATGCCTTGTTATTCATCTTCTTCCTTTTCCTGGGCATATTCTTGTGGGACACCAAGACTAATGTTCCATCGGTCAAATCTGAAGAGAAATTAAACAAAACGGTCCTGCCGGCGAGTTTCATATACACAGCTTACTGTTGTTCTCACTACTTCTTATTTGATACCCTCTATGTGATTGGATGCTGGTACTTCATTGGATACCATGGCAAAGATTTCTTAGCTTTTGCAAACCCACTATGACATAACGAAGAAAGCGGGATCAATGCTGACCATCAAGTCATTTCTTTCCTATATTTAAATGTATTTCTAGTTAGGAATCCTTAATCTATTTTCTATTTCTATCCTTATCGAAGTTACTCTAAACACAGAACTTTGATCAGCAACTTGCCTTATGCAAACTTGATGTATTATTTAATTTGAAATATTATTAAGACGTATGTGTTTATATTTCTTTCTAATTCGTTATCCATTGTGTAGGATGGATACAATATAAAATACAGTACAATGAACACTACTCGGTTAGACGAGATACAAACAGGAACATTTCAACGGAAGCTTCTAAGAAATTGAAAACATCAAAGTATTAAATTAGCTGTTCAAACACCTTTGACTCTGAACATAGAACGTTGAATAGTACCACCACTATTTTCACGCATCACATTGACATAATATCATACTTGAGCCCATGTCACAATTAGTTTACGATAAGTTCATTCTTTTCGGCGACTCGATCACCCAATTCAGCACGTCCCAACAGAATGGCTTTGGAATGCACCCAGCACTCCAGGATCTCTATGCAAGGAAGCTAGACATCCTCAATAGAGGCTACAGTGGTTACAATTCAGATCACGCGGTCCTTATCTTGCCGGAAATATTAAAGGCAGAGTTGAATGATGCCAAGGACAATGTGAAGCTTATGACTATCTTCTTTGGAACGAACGATGCTTTCGAGATAGAAGACGACATCAACGACATCCAAGCAGTGCCATTGGAGAGATACAAGGAAAACATCTCAAAGTTGACACAGCTGTGTTTAGAGAACAACATAAAGCCAATTATAATTGGTCCGTCCTTACACGATAATAGAATCGCCAAAATTGGCTACGAAGAGAGAGGAAGACCGACGAATAAGGATGCTACTAGCAACAAACGCTACTTACAGTACTCCAAAGCAGCAGAAGAAGTGGCTAAACAATACAATGTAGCATTCGTGAACATGTGGGATGCATTTCGGGAATTCGGTGGGTGGACAGTAGATCAACTCGTAGCTTCCAATGGATCTTCAGATGATGCGACATTCATTCCATTGAGTGATTTATTAATCGATGGAGTGCATTTCACTCCAGCTGCTTATAGAATCCTTTTCAAGAGAGTAGTTGAAAGTATCAACAAGACTTATCCCGAGTTCGATGGAGCAAACATGCCAGAAAAGCTTTCATATTGGCAAAACATAGATCCTAATGATCAAAAGAACAGTATATTTAGGAGCATCCCAAGAAACTAGAGCTATTTATCACTGTAACCAGCGTGATGCTCAGTATCCCTACAGTGCTTATGAAGGATTGAATATTAAAGACTACTTCGTCGTGTTTATTAACTCCACACAGCTATATAATCATTTGAACTCGTCGTTCTTTTCTACAATGTTCTCGTGTTGTATATCAAGCGACGAACTACTCTCCTCGTCCAACAACTGCTCGAGTTTCTCATCTCTCTTGGTGAAGTAGTAAGCAATACAGGTAAGAATAAGACCTAGTGCTGACAAGCACGCAGTGTAAGTGTAACCAATGAAATAAACGGGCTTATCCTTTGTGTTCCAGACAAAAATAGGGACCCAAGCACCAGTAACATACGCTAATGTATTTGTGCAGACAACGACAAAGTTTCTCTTCATGTCATTCTTGAATAAGAGTCTATTGACCCACGAGAAGATGAAAGGTTGACCCCAAGAAGTAGGAACACCGATTAAGAAGTAGCAGAACCAGTGCAAGCCTCGTGGAATTTCCCAATGCGCCAAAAGAGCACAACCGATCAATAGACATATGAAATACAAGGAAACAAAGAAGAAGTTCTTCTTTCCACCTAAGAAATCATTTGTATAAGCAAAGATAATTGTGATACCAATACCAACAGCGGATAGAATAGATGGCCAGGTGTTATAGTCATGGGAAGGTAATTGCAAACTAATCTTCATCCATGTTGTGAATGTGGGTTGACCAATGGCAGCACCAGTGTTGTTGTAACATAAGAAAAGAACTGGGAACACATAAATGTGCCAAGTATTGAAGAACGACTTGATCTTGGCCCAGGTGTATGGCGTTCTAGTGTTCAATTCAGCGTGATCTCTTCTCCTTCTCTCTAATCCAACTAACTTATCTTCTTCAGTGAAGTACCAAACGTCCGTTGTAGATGGAGTGTTTGGGTCTGAGAACATAGTATAGATACCAATTGGAAAACTGATAATAGCATCAAATACAAACAACCACTTAAATGGAGGCAAACTTGAATGTCCAAATCTTTTGATAATCGCTTGCTGCAAAGGACCTGAAATGATACCACTCAAACCTCCAGAGACAGCAAAATAGGCTGAACGCTTTGAAAGCTCTGCGGCACTAAAGTTTGAGCCAAGTAAGTACTCTATGAAAAGTTAGTATATGCTTAAAGAAATAAAGTTGATAGATAATACGTACCCAAAGCTGGAAAGTAACCACTTTCTACAAATCCCAAAATAAATCTAATTGCGTAAAGGCCCCTGATGTTGTCTTTACCACAAGTAATCATAAGAACTGTTAAAATGGCCCATAAGATTTGCAAAGTTCCCAAGTAAAATCTGGCTGAGATACGATGTAACACCAAATTGGAGGGGATCTGTCCAATAATGTAACCCACTGTGAAAAGGGTTGTCAAGTAATTGTACTGGTTGTTATTCATTGTGTAATACTCATCCATACCGTTAACATAAGCGGTGGAGATATTCGACTGGTTCAAGTTCTTGATGAAATAACCCAAGCAAGACGAAGTCAAGACGAAGAAGTCCAACTTGGACAAGTACTTTTGTTCTTTGGGATGCTTATCAGTACCATCCCAAAAGAACCTTTTGACTTGAAACCAAATGGACGTTTCCCTATAGTGGATCTCTTCTGGAGTTAAATGCAAAGCAATATCAATGTAGGGTTCATCCTCATGAAGTAATGCTTCGGTGACAACTGTGATTTCCCCAGTTTTCTCGTCCACCACTTCTCTTTCGATCTTACCTTGTCTCCTTGCTGTGACAGCAACAGCCTCTTCGGCTAAAAGCGTTTTAGCCAAGCGTTCACGAAATCCCATCTTTGCCTAGATACCCAGAGAATTCGAGTTTCTTTCTAGGCACTTGTATAGTATTTATAGCTCGCCGACAACGCTCTTGGGATCTACATATCGTTGTCCGTGCTTTACTAAGCACTTATTGCTAATTTAGATCAGATCCCCCAACAGAAGCCCGAAATTTCTCACTGTGGTTTCCTGATAACGCTAATTGCTCCAAATATGCACACTAATACTAAACCCTGGTTCTGTCCTTTATCCTGTTAGTCATATGCTTTTGGTATGGCTGGAACCCTTTGCGCTCTGGTTGTGGCTGCATTTTTTGCACCTGTGGATTGATTGCGAAAAATCCAAGCCATATGCAGAAAATTGATAAGCATGTAAGCCCTTTTGACATAATTTTCTGAGGTAGCACCGAAAATCTGGGCCAATGAAGATGAGAAGACAATTCTCGGCGCTATCAAAAAGCGATAGGTGAAGACGAGCGGAATTGGGGATTCTCCGTTGTGGTAAGATTCGGTGTTTTCGCTTTGGGCGAGAGGGGGGGCATGGGTGTAGGTACAATTTATAATGCGAGTGTGGGTGCAAATTCCGGAGGCGATCAACTGTGGTTGTAGACACATTAAGTATGGCTATACCCCAGGAATCTGACCACTGGGACTAAAATTCGTCAGTCGATCCTAGGATCACGCCCGCATTCCTATTGTTACTTAGTGCATCAGAATTAGACGCCGTAAGTCCTGAAAAATGTTAATCCACGGCTACGTCAAAGTCGTCCATTGCCTGATGTAGGAGTTCTACCAGGCAATTCTCCGGAGAATCTACTTTTCGTTGGTGGAAGACAATGTCTTTGAAACATTCTATAATACAAAATTGGTGAAAATTGGTGAAAAATTGTGGACTCTCCATTATTTTAGAACACTATCAACCAATATCACCTTTGCTTATCAGTCTTGATAAGGTAAGTGGTACACATGTGTGGTTTATAATGAGCGATATACTATTGGAAGATCATTTAGGAATTAAAATATTATCTACAAGTGGACTACCCACAATGATATCGTCCAGCCTCATTTTTTGCAGCAGATAACCTATACTTTCCTTGTGTTCTCCAAATCTCTATTATCTTAAAAACTTCGCTGCCAGTTTTAGTAATACTACTTCTTGATGATTCACAAATGAGTCCCAAACACGTGATAATCATAGTTGAATGATTTTGCACCCAAAAGGAGGGATGAAATGGTAATTAAGGCGTTGACAAGCCTCAGCTACCCGTTTCACGTTATTAGGCACACATTTGGTATCCCATTATGCAAGCATTCTTAAAGAGACTTACAGTTGCAGGAGGTCAACTCGTCTTTGGTCAACATGGAACGATAATTTACTACGGCGTTAGACATACCTAACACGATATGGTATATTCACTACTACAACTATAAGAATTTACAACCTCGGGTATATTAACCTGAATTAAACAATGCTACGGACATAATTGTTTGAAACTCGAAATCCAGTTTGAATATCAAACAACAATCTTTGACTGGAGCTTAACGTTAGCAAGTCTTATCTTCTCGGCATTGGATTCTTTACCAGGTTTAGCCATTATCTTACTTGACTTGACTGGTGTCGATGATTCAAAAATTAATTCAATTTCTTCCAAAGTTAAGTTCTTTGTCTCGACAAAATACAAGTAGATTATTATGACTTCGAAGGTGTCCCAGAAGACAAAAAAGACGTAATACCAGTAGTTAATATTTTGCATTGCAACAGGTGCAGCGTAGGTGTTAATGAAACTAGCAGTACCCTGAGTGATTTGGAAAAGAGCCATGCCTTTCGCTCTCATTTCACTGCTCAAAATCTCAGCAGGATATAGTGGTTGCAATGGAGTATAACCAAAAGAAAAGAACACATTGTTGAAGATATAAATAAATGCAATTCCGACCTTAGCTGCAGTTTGGTTATTGTTATTGGTGTGTGCTGCAATGCAGGCAGCAATCACAGTAAAGCAGATAACGAAACCAGTGGTAGAGTATAAAAGCATGAACCTTCTACCAATTCTTCCAACCAAAACTGAACCTGCCATTGCAAAAACAAATCCCAAGATAGAATTGACACCGTTTAATAACAATCTGGTGGTTGCATTCTCAATACCCAAATCTAAGAAGATATTGGTGATATAATAACCAACAACAGCATTACCAGACAATTGACCGAATGCGGAGTGAGCTATGCATACTAAACTTCTGTAAACACGAGAACGAGTGTTGAACAAGATTCTAACATCAAAGTAGTCGCGAACACGAAGCTTAGGAACTTCGAGTAATGATAACTCTAATTGGGCCATTTCAAATTCGACAATTGGATGGGTAGCATCGCCATTTGCGTGATATCGGATAAAGAAATCTTTTGCTTTCTCGTGCTGTCCTGTCATGTAGTGGAAACGTGGAGACTCTGGTGCTACGCCACATGCTAGACCTATGACTACTAGTCCAGGACATAATATTTGTAACCAAAGAGGAATGCGGAACGAAAGTACCGAGTCAGCATAATCAATACTAGTTGCATATGAAGACCAAGTGGCTATAATCGATCCAATATAGTACAAACTATTGTACACGGCACATAATGCAGATCTCTCGTCAGGAGGTGTGATTTCTAGCAAATATGTGGTTGCCAAAGCACATGATATACCTGAGCCAAAGGAAAGCAAGAATCTACCACCAATAAAAGTGCTCGTGTTATTGGCAACCGAAGTGACGATAGCACCGAGACACACAATTACAGAACCAAAGAAGATAGCATTTCTCCTTCCAATGAAGTCACCAAGCCAAACAAAGAGCGTTGCAACCATTTGTCCTACCTGGAAGATTGCAAAGACAATACCAGTTCCAGATGCTGATTTAATACCTAAGTGAGAAATAAATTCAGGCATGGCAATTAACGACGAGAGTAACGAACCATCATAACCATTTGTAGTTGAAACTAAATATATTACAAAGCAAGTGAAATAAATTGCTGCTCTTTCTTTGGACCACCTAGAAACTGGGTGTTCTCTCAAGATTTCCATGTATCCTTCATTTTCAAAACCAGCAGCAACACCATGAAGCTCGACATCGTCAAGGGACTTCTCATTGTGAAGAAAAACCTGCTTGTCGTTGACAGACGTGACCCTGTTCAGAGAAATGTCTGAATCGTTTGAATTATTTAAACTCATTATTAAGTTAAATATTTTTGCAACTTGTTGAACCAAAGACGAACCATTGATCAAAATGGAACCAATGGCACATATTTATATTCCAACTCGCCTCAGAAGCAAACGGGGTAACGAACCTAATGACAATAAGACTTGTGTACTAGTTTTCACCCAAGAAGTATACAAATGAGTTCCCACTCTGAGTGGAGGAGATTGAAAACATAAACCATTAAGCAATTTTACTAGCGTCCAGCAAAACCCTAAGCACATCTATAAAATATTACACTATACCGTACTACCTAGCAACACCTTAAAACAGTGTGGAGATTCCATGTGAGCGCCATGTAACAGCCTATGGAATTACACTCACGATAACCGAGAGTTATTCGAGGACTTGGCAAACATGGAGAACAACACGGCGACTTCTACCGTTTCTGGCTAGGAAGTCGATTTCCGTCGGAGCAAACTGTTAAAAGAGGAAATTTCCTGGTGATTTGTGAACTTCTTTGTTAACCAGACGTTATTCAATGCCCTCGACATGTTGACAATTGATAGACGGACCATACCTATGAAAAGGGTAAGCGATGCAACAACCCTGCACGAGCGCCTGTGGGAAAAAGAATGCATACTGCGAAGGAACCATACGAAGGATACAGGCTTGGTAATGTAGGTGTATGGTGTAGGGTGTACGACATTGATGCAACTGTATATGGATCGACTAACCGAATGGGTATACTGTACGAGAGAAGATACGCTAGGAGCGAAATTAGGGTGGTGATCGATAGGAAATAACGTCCACGTAATAATACAGGAGAGAAGAGACCTACTGGGGGGTCGTAAATGAGTGTGGGGATGCATAAATGCAAATAAGGTTCGCTTCATCTTACTAAGATAGAGAAGATGGGGAAGATTGACATAATATGGAGTACATAACCTTTCGGGGTCAGTACCTATGCGGTAATTCCAAGTAGTTTTAGAGATTTTAGTAGCATATTTCGAGTACAGGCAAGGTTTCAACTAGATTCAATTAACCACTTGGTAATCCCATTTTTAGCATTATCGTCACAAAATTAATAATATTCTTAATCTTACAAGTCCCCTAGCAATTAATAATTACACAATCTCCAATACTCTTGGCCAGCCGGATCCCCACACTTCTTCTTAATTTCTAAGCCTGTTCGCTCTTACGATTTTCTGGAGTATATACTTCCGTTATCCCCATCTTGGAGTGACACTGTTGACTCCGGCCGTGACCACATTATTTCAAGACATGACTCTCTTGGGAACCGATGGAGAGTGTTCCGGGAACGGTAGATGGTGGTAGCGGCTGTATGCTGCGGTATGGGATTTTCTTTGGAATTTGTTTCTTCTCCAGTGAACATCCCACCAGCTGCCGAAACTGCCAATATCACCATATCATCATTCTAGCGAGTGCAGAGCTTAACGTTAACTTCTCTAGGAAGCGATCTCCTGGCTAATTTTTAACTCTTCCAGCGAATCTTGAAAATATTTCCATTCCCCATCCCCAGCCCATTCTCTTTCACCATTTCTACCCCTTTCCACCGGAACTGTACCTGTCTTGTATTCACTGCATCACTCTTCTATTTCATCACTATTCACCTTTACCAGCACCCTTTACCTAACAACATCTCTACCTCTCCATCGCAGCCTCTTTCTGACAATGCTATAGCCTCTTCTCTCCAGCTCGCTCCCCTCTCTCTCGCTGCGATGTGCACTCTTCCATCTAATTTTCTCACTAATTTCTCACTAATTTCTCACTAATTACGACCAACGATCGCTCCAATTGTTCTCCGATCGTGCCTAATTCCCCTTACTTCTGTGACTCCTCTCGTGTTCTCATCGCAGTTCGCGGTGTTGTTTGTCGCTGAGTTCCTACCACTTCTCACTAAGCTCTCAGTAATCGCTAAAGTTACCTGGAACTTTACAGCTAATAAAAACTCATTGTCACAGTGTACATTACTCACCAGATGGTTATTAACTTTACTAGTATTGTTTACCTATTGTTTATTTATTGTTAATTCAAAACATCTTTCCGGCGGTTGACGTGATAAATACCGGGACCCGCCATACCATTGTTCTCTCCTCCCCGTAACATGGGCTTGTGCTTACTATGAGTATCGCCAACGCCCCAAACTCTAGCCAGAACCCTCGCCTACAACGAGATCGAGGTTCTGGTTCTGAGACTAATACTAAAATGGGCCTAACGAGCCAGATAAACCCAACGTCAGTGTCGTCTAATGGACTGAGTGCAGATCTGATCTCAGATGACGTGCTTGCCCAGTCTCCTGGTGTCTCGGGAAAGACATCGCTATCGATCGCTGCGTTGGTGCTGAACTACGAGATCAGCGACGGCTCCGAAGCGTCCAACATCCTGCCCAAAAACATGGAACACCACTTGGCCAGCACTATCAACACATTAAACGGACTTAACGGCATGCCCAATATATCACCTGCTTCGCTGGTCGAATTCATCAATTCTTACAACACTGCCAGCTCGTTTACAACCAATCCGACGTCTATGACATCCAAGAGATCAAACTCCTTCGATATCCAGCCACAGAACCTGAACCAACCTAGGATAAAGAGGAAAAAGCCGTCGTGGCAATCGGGTTCTACATTCAAGCTCTTGAAAGCGTGTAATTTCTGTAGAAAGAGAAAGATCAAATGTGTGATCAAAGCCAATAGTAATATCTGTGAGAGTTGCAAGTACCATAAGAAGGGCGAGTGTATATTCGACCACAAAATAATAACAAACAATAACGGAAGCTCGACTACACTCAGCAACATGTCCTCTAATAATACAAATGCTAATGCTACTACAAATTCATCCAGCGAATCAGGATTTCAAATCTATAACCAAAAGCCTTCAAGCTTGCCTCATAACTTGTTGCCCAGTCACGACAGTATCACCAATTTACCCAATAGCATGGGCCCAAGTGGTAGCATTACTCACAGGAAATCGGATTCTGCCATCTCCCTGACCTCCTCGCCAGCTTCTCCTCCAGTTATCAAAACCTCTCCGCCGTCAAGCGGCTTAGCTTCGACTTCGTTGCACGTCTCAGGAAGCTACAAGGGACCACCGTCGCCTACTAACAGCATCCGATCTACTTCCCTCATTTCCATAGATGGTTCCATTCCAAGTTTGTCTCACGACTCGCCAAGTCACAAATCGCCTCTTCAACACTTCCCTGGTGATGAGGTATCTCCAACCTCGATGCCATTAACTAACAACATCAAGAGCGCACGTCAATCGATGTTAGAGTTGTACCAGAGCAATATAGAACCTTACACTCCGTTCATACCGTATGAGGTATTCCACACTAACAATTATAACGATTTAGACCAATTTTCTAAGTGCTGTATCAACATTGCCACAGTTTCTTCTCCTAATAACAAGATCCCCGAGAGTGCTATCGAACTATTCTTGGAGTTTCTTAACAACTTTTTGTCGACTGGATCGATCGTGTGGAATGAGACGACTCTTTCCTGCTTCTTCTTGATGCCATTAAGGATACCAATAGACTCTGCCATTATCGAAAAATCCTTACTATTTTTCAATGGGTTGTACGAGGCAAACCCAGAAACGATCTCCATCAACTTAGTCTTAGGAGCAATGACAATTGATGCATATTTTTCCTTATTCTGTGAGAGGAAATTAACAACGAATCCAAATATCCGTCACAGAACTTTGGTGTATCTCCAAGGCTTGGATGAGAATTCCTTCAACTACCATTTCTTATATGTGGGATATTTCATCTATAAAATGATATGGCTTACTCATGCAAATGATTTGTCCTATGCTGATAGAAAGTATGAATTTTTGCAGCTAGAATTTGACATGTTATTATGGCCAGCTAAATTGACTAAGGACCTTTCTGTGGTCAAGGACAAGCTCCTAGCAACTCCGGAGGCATTTATCTTACATGTCTTACACAATACATTGTTGACTGCATTTTATACTAGGGCTTTACAGCATAAGGATACAATTGGTAAGATGATCTCAATTTCAGCAGTTCCAGGACTTTATCACTTTATATCTGGTATGGCCAAGAGTAATTTCAGGGTCACCAATGAGATTGTTGGCAGATGGACAATAATCGCAAATTGTAGAGTCCAAACTGCCAAATTGTTACTTGACTTGAACCAAATAATGGACTTTGACGCTTTCAAACTGACATTGAGGTTGTTCACCAAGAAGTCAAATGTTAAAGACTTGGTTTGGCAAGATAGAGTTTACAATCGGGTTCAACAGTTGCTTAGTGAGAGTGTTCTAGATGAAGATGACGACGATGTAGACGGTGCAGTTGTCTTCTGGGTGTTTAGAGATGTACGGAGTATGTCTTTACAGACTTATATCAACGAGGAGAAGCAAAGAAGAATCGGAATGGGGGATGTCCCCTTCCCATCATGATGTTACGAATAACTTTATTGTTCTTTTTTTCACACACTAATATTTATTTCATAATTTCCGTTACAAAAGCTTGATTTCATTGGATTGCAAAAGAGGAAGGATAAAACGATTTTTTTAGTAAGGGATTGCTTGATGTTGCTTTTCCCATTAATTATTATTATTATTATTATTATTATTATTATTATTATTATACTCGAGTAATACCACTCCTCGAGGGGGTGTCCCCAGCATTAGCACAAAATGTATATATGAATAATGTAAAGTAAAATTTAATATTAATGCTTGAATGAAGTCAAATGAAGATTTTGCAGCTCAAAATATCAAAACGGGGTAAAGCTCCGTCGGAATTTATGAAATCCTATTGTTAATCTAGAAAAGAGAAGTGAATTTCAGGATATAGATACATTCAATATGAATTGGCGCAACAACTTTTTGCAGCTAAATTACCAAAACATACTATTTCTCCGACGGGATTTCACATCTTTCGTGTTTTTAGCTATATAAGCATGATTGCATGACAATGCATATCTGCAACACATCTTACGAAAAGGGATATGCAGTTATAGGAGGGGCTGGCTACGAATATCTGGAAATTTGTTCTATAATATGTCTATTTTGTTTAGTATTACTGCTCAGTCTTAAAAATAGACAGCTTGAGGTGTTCATAATCAATATCGTCCCAATCTGCCAACTTTTGTTTCAAAGAAGTTGGTGACAACTCAGGATAAAATTGGGCAATTGCTCCGATAATTTCTCTGTATAGTAATTTATAAGCTTTTCCAGTATAATGGACTCCATCCGTCAACAAGTCTTGCAATGGAATGTACTCTTGGAGTGCCTGCTCCTCAGTCCAGTTTCCATGGTTGCGAAAAGCTGTCCACATGTCTACAAATGGTACCTTAAACTGTTGAGCAACTCCTCTTGCGGCTTCCGAGTAGATCTTATTCTGCTTGTTCGTGGTGACGTCCTTGTCAAGTATGATACCTTCGGACTCCAAGAGTGCTCTCCACATCTTTCCGTCGTGAAAACCGGGGCCAATCACAATTACCTTGATGCCTTTATCCTGAGCCAACTTAACCATTTTCTGTAAGTTCTCTCTGTACTTGTCCAATGGTACATACTGTATGGTATCCACGGCATCATTGGTTCCAAAGAAAATCGTCAATAATTTGATTTTACTTTCACCGATGTTGGTATTCAAGATCTCTGGCAAAATCTCGACACCATGTTTGGAGTTGTATCCACCATAACCCCTGTTTTCAACATCTAGCTTTCTCACGTAGTCATCTTGTAGATTGGCAAGGAACGAGAAGTCGAGATCCCTGCCATTACTCATCTGAGTAATTGAGTCTCCAAATAAAACAAACTTATCGTAGTATAATCCCATGGCACCTGAATCTGTATTCTTGGACCTTTCCTATTTTTTAGAGACAATTTCACTCCAACAACGAATATACTTTATATCCCAATTCCAATTATAATTCAACAAGCACCCACAAGTGACGCCAAGCACCTTTCTCCCACATCCGTCTATAAACAACTGCCACTACCGTCTAAAACATCGGTACAACTTTCGGTTGGGGCAAGGCTTTCCCCAGCCACTGAGTCGACATGCTTACGATAGATTCTCCGTCGGAACGTTATAGCAAACAAGGCAACTGTTCCGCAGGCGACATCTCTCTCACCCCACATTTTCCAAAACGCGACATCTCTAATGTCGCATCCTCGGGGACATCGTCTGAATCGGGAAATTGTTCCTCAGCGGTTAACAATGGTTCTGATTAAACACGGCATTTTACGACATGATGTCATACACCTTTATGGATGTGCTCTAGCATTTATTAGACTTGCTCCAGAGTCCGTAGGTGTGTACCTGGGGTGAGAGTAGCTAGTGATATAAATATCTAAATATATAATTGTGTGGATTTCCAGTGTTGGAAAGAAGCCAATATCTCATGGCCTATAAGCGTCTAGGTTACTTTTACTGTAGTAGTGATAGCATATACCAGGTTTGCTTAACAGCATTATTTACGTATTTCTGTCCCAAGTGATCTGAAAAACATCGAAATAGCGCAACAAACCAAAATCTGCACAGAAACCATGACTTACCAAGATCCTTCCTTTGTCGAATTGACATTGAAAGACTGGCAATACCGTGAACACAAGACACAGCGATGGAAACCGCTGAGAAAAGGTGCCATTGTCACCGAGATCCATGCTGATTTGTTGGAAAATAAGGAAATCCCAGACCCTTTCATCAATGCCAATGAAAGAGACGTTCAATGGGTAGGAGAAAAGGATTGGGAATACTATAATGAATTCCTGGTGTCGGCCAATGCTAAGAAATTGGCTGTTCAAGAGTTGGTATTCGAGGGGTTGGACACCTTTGCAACTGTTTACTTGAACGAGGAACAGATCTTGATTACGGACAACATGTTCCGTGAATATCGTGTCAATGTTAAGGAAAAGTTGAATTACGAGGGTGTGAATAAATTGAAAATCTTCTTCAAGAGTGCTCTTCATACGGCTAGAGAGTTGGAACAAAAGCACGGTAAATTCTATTGCTTCAATGGTGAAACCAGTAGAGTTCAGGTCAGAAAGGCTCAATACCACTTTGGTTGGGATTGGGGCCCGGTTTTGATTACATGTGGTCCGTACAAGCCAGTTAAATTGCTTTCATATAACTCCTTCGTCAATGACGTCTACGTAAAAGTTGATGTTGGTACGGATTTGAAGGCAAGTATTGACATTCAAACTGATGTCATTGTCGGATCCTCGGCTGCCAATTTAGAAATTGAGGTCAAATCTCCAGGCGGCAAGGTTATCAAAACTTTCAACACAAGTGTTGAAAAGACTGGCGTAGTTTCTAATAAATTACAACTCGATGAACCAGAATTATGGTTTCCATTAGGTCATGGAAGTCAGTCATTATACGAATTCAAAGTCATTTTAGAAGAACAGACTATCAACAAGAAAGTTGGTCTCAGAAAAGTTGAATTAGTGCAAGAAACATTCAAAGAACAGAAAGGTTCCAGTTTCTACTTCAAAGTCAACAATATCCCTATCTATTCTGCTGGTTCGAATTGGATTCCTGCTCATTCTTTGCAATCCTTGCTTCTTGAACTGGACTACAAGCAACTATTGCAATTATTGGTAGATGGACACCAAAATATGGTTAGAATTTGGGGCGGTGGTTACTACGAGCAAGATATTTTCTACGATGAATGTGACCGTTTGGGACTCTTGGTATGGCAAGATTTCATGTTCGCTTGTGGCCAATACCCTGGCTACCCTGAATACATTGAGTCAGTTTCAGGCGAAGTACAGCATCAGTTGAAGAGATTGAGAAACCATTGCTCGATGGCTATTTATGCGGGTAACAATGAAGATTACCAAGTAGCTGAACAGTTCAATTTGGAATGGGACCCAGAAGATAAATCTGGTGACTACTCCGCAACTTCATTCCCTGCTAGGACCCTTTACGAGAACACTTTCCCTACTTTGGTCACGAAGTACTGTCCAGAAATCCCATATCACCCAGGATCGCCTTGGGGAGGACAAGGTACTGCTGACCCAACAGTGGGCGATCTCCATCAGTGGAATGTCTGGCATGGAAGTCAAGAAAAGTATCAAGATTGGTACAGACTCGGTGGTAGATTCATTTCTGAATTCGGTATGGAAGCTTTGCCAAACAGGAAGACATTTGAAGCATGTATTACTGATCCAGAGGAATTATATCCACAAAGTGAAATGGTGGATCATCACAATAAGGCAGATGGCTTTGAGCGTCGTTTGGCTTTGTATGTCATAGAGAACATCAAGGTTAAAGGTTTGGATTTGGATTCCTGGATCTATGCTACACAATTGATGCAAGCAGAGTGTCTTGGTTATGCCTACAGATGTTGGAGAAGAGAATGGAAGGGAGAAGGTAAGAGATACACTGGTGGAGCTATTGTTTGGCAAATCAATGATTGTTGGCCTGTTACTTCATGGTCTATTGTTGATTACTTCAAGAGGCCAAAGCTTGCATATTACTCCGTTAAGAGAGAGAGTAGACCAGTTGGTCTTGGTATGTACAGAAACGAGAAGAAACATACACACGAGCAAGCAAAGCCAATCTCCAGCGCTGGTCCTCCACATGACTACAGCAGAGTTGATTACTCCGTCGATTTGTGGGGTGTCAATTCCAACA
This sequence comes from Scheffersomyces cryptocercus, assembly GCA_030555905.1. NCBI lineage: Eukaryota > Fungi > Ascomycota > Pichiomycetes > Serinales > Debaryomycetaceae > Scheffersomyces > Scheffersomyces cryptocercus. Next base: position 201,354 of record JANIVO010000023.1, read on the forward strand.
CAGTTGACCAACCTGCGATTTTGAAAGTAGATGTTTACAATGTCACTACAGGTGAAAGACTTCACACTTTACCTGAGAAAGATGTCGTCTTGAAAGCAAATCTGTCGACCGAGTTCGTGACTGGCTACGACATTGACAACGACAAACCGATAGTAGTCTACGGTAGATTTGTATCCAAGGAGGACGGCTCTATCATTGCCAGTGCAGCTGACTGGCCACAACCATTGAAATACCTTAAGTTCCCAGGAAGAGAAGTGAATTTTGAAGTGAAGGATGGTCTGATTAAGTTGTCCAGCAACAAACCTGTCAAGGGTGTTGAAATCATTGTCGAAAGGGACGTCTTCTTGCAAGACAACGGTTTCGATTTATTCCCGGGTGACGAGAAGGTTGTTATTGCTGTTGACTTGAAGGAAACTGACAAGGTTTCCATCAGATACTACCAACAACTGTGATTTATAGTTCCTGTAAATCGTAATAAATAATAGTATATTATGTTTATGTAGTACGTGAAGCAAATGTTTTGTCATTGAAATAATGAAAGTACTAGTTTTCAATAATTTTGTTCAAATACACATTTCAGTTCATGTTTCCTAAAAATTTGGTATTAAATATACAAAATTACTATTATTATTACCATATGCTTGGCTATTATTTGAGTGCTTTGCTTTCTTGACAAATTTTAATGGTAAGAATAAAACAGCAAGTCGTACTACCACTTCTATCTCGTCTCCAAATCAGATCTTCTTACAAAATTCCTTTCATCATTACTAAACACCTAATCTCTCTACTGAAGGGTATTGGCTGTGAAAATGTCTCATTATCTTAGATACAAATGTCTCATTAAGTAATACAGCCACCTGTACCGCAAGCATTCCATGAGAATGTCTCACTAACAGTAGTACAATAGACTACAATAGACTGTAGTACTATTGACCTTCCAGTTTATTTGTAGTTTTCACCATCTCCCTCACTTTACACTCACTCAATTTCTCAACTTTCACCAACTGTAAAAACTATACCCAACTCAGACTTCCACACTTCTACACTTCCTCTTCACTTCACACACTTCCACTTCACACACTTAACAGGAACACTCTCACCAAAATCACTAAATCAATAAATGAGTCGCACAGAAAACTAAAATTCACAGCACAACCGAAAAATGAAAAATGAAAAATGAAAAATGAAAATGAGTCTCTCCACTTCGCTTAACTATGGCGGCTGTTAACTATGCGCGACCGATGACTCAAAACGTCTGAAAAATTAGCGTAGTTAAGAGGTAATGGTAATGGTACGAGTTGGTAGTTGTTAGAGGTTTATACAAATAAGAGGTGTTTTGTTGCTGTGAACAGAGCCTGAAAAGCGCCAGAATACCAACTTTTCGCCATGGGCTCCTCCAAAACGTACACTATTGTGGTGAAATTAGGAACTTCGTCCTTGGTGGACGAGGTGACTAGAGAACCAAGAATCGCTAACATGTCGCTCATCGTAGAAACCATCTCCAAGCTTCGTAGACAAGGACACAAAATAGTGATAGTTTCCTCGGGAGCAATTGCATTTGGAATGAAGAGAATGGGACTCGATAAAAAACCAAGCAAATTGGCCGCAGTTCAGGCTTTGGCATCCATTGGTCAGGGTCGTTTAATAGGCCTCTTTGATGACTTGTTCAGACAGTTGGATCAAAGAATCGCCCAAATCTTAATCACAAGAAACGATATTATGGACTTCACTCAGTACAGAAACGCAAGAAACACATTAAATGAACTCCTCGACATGGGAGTGATTCCTATTGTTAACGAAAATGATACATTATCCGTGGCTGAAATCAAGTTCGGTGACAATGACACTTTATCGGCTATAACGGCGGGTATGATCCATGCAGACTACCTCTTCTTGATGACAGATGTGCAATGTTTATACACGGACAATCCACGTAGTAATCCAAAGGCTGAACCAATATTATTAGTTGACAAAATCGACGATTTGTCCGTGAAAACAGACACTGAAAGTGGGGCTGGATCTCAAGTTGGAACAGGAGGCATGACCACCAAGCTTATCGCTGCTGAATTGGCCACCAATGCCGGTGTAACTACTATTATAACACTCTCTAGTCAACCATATCACATTTTAGACATTGTTCTGAACATCCAGGAGACAGAAGATAAACATTTGACAATAGACGAACAGATCAAACAAATGAAGATTGATTTAATGCAAAACAAAATCCCACTACACACAAGGTTCCTTCGCCTTCCAAGAGATACCCAAATTAAGTCAGACCGTAAGTTCTGGCTATTACATGGTTTGAAGACCAAGGGAGCGCTTATCATCGATCAGGGCTGCTTCAATGCCCTTACTAGAAAGAATAGGGCTGGGTTGCTTCCTGCTGGTGTTATAGATGTAATAGGAACCTTTCATGAAAGTGAGTGTGTCTCTATCAAGGTTATTCCTACCCGCCGTTCTCCCCTTTCTGAAGCAGTGGATGTAGGACATTGCAGAGTTAACTACAGCAGTGCTGAGATCAAGTTGATCAAGGGATTACAAAGTAGTCAAATCGAGAGCACATTGGGATTTGCTGATAGTGAGTACATTGCACATAGAGATAACTTAGCATTTCCACCTGTGGTGACATCTCTGTCGGATTCGTTGGCTTCGTTGGTTATATGATTAAGGCGGAAGTGAAGGATTTAGAGACTGAAGGGTAATTAGTGGTTTCTTACTACATGAAGTGCACTAATTTTTTATAGATACTCTCGAGAATAGTGTCCCAAAGGTACTTCAAATTTGCCCAAAATTACACGAACGAGCATCCATGGCTTAAGCTATCACCTCAACCACTTTCAGACCTGCAAACATATAAATAGATCCAATAAATGTACATATCTCCATTAACCATCTCCATACAAAGTACTTTAGTTAGGAATCGATACCCTGCATATAATCATAACTTATACTGAGTACTAAAAATGTCGCTGATTTCTTCACTTGTAATTATGTCGTCATATAGCCTTTCTTCAGGATAGTGCTGCGGTATGGGTCTTGTACTCAGCATTGTCGCAAAAGTCTAACTGTCGCAGCCACTTTAAGCTTACTTACTACTCAATGGCACTTGAATAGTCCCAGTAAAAGCATCACCAGAACCTCTATTTCTTCATTTAACAACAGTAATCACTACAATGAACCTCTTTCCATTGAATCAGCCATTTTCTCATTTCTCCCTACTAAAATTCACCCATTTCATCCCCCCATTCACTGTTCCCAGTACCCTCCAGAACCTATAAGCTAATTCCTGCACATATCGCATACTCTCTTAATGGAATCTCTAAATCAAGAAACACTCTTTAACCAAGGATGTTTATGTTATAGGTATTACGGCAGTCTTCCGGTAGCAATGGAGAACAGAAAACTTGTGGTGGAGGATGGGAACGGCGGGCCTTCGGCGTACTGCTTTCGGCTCCTTCTTCCCGATATTCTAGAGCAAGAACGACTGTCTGGTAGTGATGCTAATCATAGTGAAGAGAATGGCTCTTCTATTGCTTGTATAGCACTGTACCAATCGAATCTCTATGTGGGTACGAACTCAGGGAAACTCTTGCATTACCACCACTTTGAGGACGCTGCCGAGTACATGTTGATCTCGGTGCTTCAGCTTTCAACCGATAGTAAACCAGTGAATAAGGTGCTTATACTACCTAATATCGAGAGAGCACTTATTCTAACAGGAACCGTAGCCAGTGTCTATACACTTCCCGAATTGACACCTTGTCATATTGGAAAAATCAAGGATACCAACGATGTCCTGATACTAGCATACTCGATTCATTCGAATTCGGAACAGCCAAAAAATGGTGCTGTGAACGATAAGATCGTAGCGTTTACATCGAACAAGATCCGAATAGTGCAAATCGACAAGGAGCAGATAAAGCTACTCAAGGACATCAATTACTCGGGAGCGATCTCGGGTATTTCAACGGCATCTGGAATGTCAACCAACTATAGCAATTTGGTATTAGTAGCGAACCAGGAAAACTATGATATCATTGATCTTAAAATGACAAGAAAGATCCCTCTCTTTGATTACACTGGCAAAGACCAAAAAGTTCCACCGCATATTGTCAGCTACACAGCTGAAGACAAAGACAAGAGCGAAGAGTATCTTTTAACAATCAAAAATGACGAGAGCACATCATTGGCCATGTTCATTAACAGTTTAGGTGACGTCACAAGAGGTACACTTACATGGATAGGAGAAGGTTACCCTACAGGTGGGGTGATTGTACAGTGGCCATTGGTGTTCGGAGTATTCAATTCCAAAACAGAAAATAATAGACTTGTAATTAGTTCGTTGAAGACTTTGGAGATAGTTCATTCTGAGAGCTTGGAAGTACCCAATGAACCGAAGATAGAAAGCATAGAAACCGCTTCAAAAGTTGAGCCGGAAGTCCTCCCTGAGCTGAAGCAGCCCACAAATATAGACAATAAATTGCATGAAGACGACGGAGATATCGCCCACATGGAAGTGGAGCAGGATATACCATCCGAAAATACTGTTAACGAAGAAGTGAAAACAACAGATGAAAGTAAAAAAGATAATGAGGATGGAACTCGGATCAATACTCTTGAAACAGTTGAAAGTATTGACACGGAAATGACAGCAACAGTCTCGAAAGAAGAAAAATCAGTAGAAACAGCAACATCTATTAATGACCAACCTACTAAGCCTATTAAAATATTAAAGGTCCATGATATTCAGGTCAACAGTGAAGCTATTGACAGACTCCTTTCAAAGATAAATCTACTGAATGGGACTACAGCACCTCCAGTGCCCTCCAAAGAGAAGACATATGAAACTGGAAATATACTCCTTCATGACGGATCCAATGTGTGGATTTTATATCCTGAAAATGACATCATCAGCCTTCAGGCCCTGTTTAAAACCGCCGTGAAAGAGAAATCGTTATATGTATTCGCACAGATGCTCGAGAGTAAACTCGATACCTTCAAAAGAGAGATTCATTTGTATGTGCTTCATATGCTAATCATAGCTCTTTTTGAAAGTGGAAATTTTACTGTTGCATCGAAGTACTTATTAAGAATTAAAAACGGAAAGACTCTCATAGATCCTATGTTTGTCATATATATGCTCAGTGACTTTGAAGAAGTGGAGAAGTCGGCTATAGATATTACAGTATACTCTGGAGTCAAGGAAGCGATGGACCTTTGCATTTCTTCGGTAAATAGAACTGCATTGTTGGAATACTTAGACAAAGTATTCCCAGATTTAGTAGACGCCGGAAGTAAGACCGAAGACACGTTGAGATTGATCTATTTTTCGCTGTTTAATGACAACAATAGTGTCAGGGTGTTCATAGAACAGAAGGATGAAGGAAATTGGAAGAAGCTCACGCCAGTGAATCAGAGGATTATAGAGATTATAGAAACAAAGAGCCTCCATCTTTCTGTTGTGAATATTTGCAGACTACTTAAGGAAAATGACAAAGATCACAACATACAATTATCAGAAAAGCTCTGTGGGTTGACAGTACAATTATTGAATAATGAAAAGCTCGATAGCGATGTTTCTAAGGATGCATTGATTGAAGAAACTTTAACGGATTTGAAAGCTAACCCACCCGACGAATCCTTATATACCAGGTACCTTATCGAGATACTTAAAGTGGATAAAGTAAAAGGCTTTAACTTCATGAAGAGCAACAACAACTCACGATTCAAAGCAGTCCACAAAAATATTATGGATGAAGTTTCGGAGAAGTATGCAAGTGAGGTTGATTTCTCATTGCTAAAGATTGAATACTTGGAAACTGCTTTCAAAGAAAACAAATCCAATAGGGCCTTGCAGAGTGAACTAACACTAGAAATGGCCAAGTTGATGGCATCGCCTAACTTCTTGACGGAGGAATTCAAAATCAATTTCGAAATTCTAAAGCAGACATTTAGCATAGAGAATAATTTGACGGAAAGTAAATGGCCAAAAATTAGCTGGATTGATTTTTTGCATTTGAATTCACGGTTTAACGAATGTAAAGAGTTCATCATTTTGTACTTGAAGGTCTTCGAATTGCTTTTAGTTCTGCTAGATCAAGAAGACCAGAAAGATATGGACACGAGTACATGGGCTATTGTCAACAATAATGAAATATTTTGGTACTATGGACTTATACCTCCCAAGGATATAACCCTACAAGAATTACTCGATTATTCTGATTATAACACTGCTGAATTCTTTGCTGTAAATAACAAATTGAAGTTCCCTAAAAATTCGTTTTATTTTGATGAGGATCCACGTCAATCTGGTGTATTGAGTATAGCTCGGAGAAAGGATAACCTCCTCGTGGTATTAAACTTCTACTTGAAGGAACTATCTAAGAATCCTTTGAGTATATTTGCCATAAGACATTTTATATCCACTTTTGGTAATTCATTTTTCACTCCTTCTGAGATATTAACGCTATTACCAGACCACATTCCATTGAGTCATATACTGGACTATTTAACAAATGTTATTATAGATATTCAGTCAAACAGCAGAGAGTCTTTGATAATGAAGTCAGTGAGCAAAGCGGATTCTGCCTTGTCCAAACAGATATACACTGATTTGGCTAACGGGAGTGGCTACTAAGTAATTCGGCCTTTAAAAGGAGACATGCATTATAATGAAACTAGCAATTCAATTGCTTCCCTCTATATATGGCTCTATGTATATATTTACAAGAATCCTCCAAGCAACAAGAGGTAGTCAATCACCATACCCAACCAGAAAATAAATCCGGTCGTGATGTTGGATGTGAAAGCGCTCCAACAACTCTTAGGATCATCTAAGTTAACTTTTCTAATTTGATTGTAGTATCTAGTGAAGGCCCAAGCTCCTGTAAGAAAAAAACCTGGACCCATGGCGTTAAAGATACCAGCTGCTGCGTAGAATCCAGCTTGGGTTAAGGCCAATCCTTTCATAATTGGCTTGGATTTGTCACCCCATGCTAAAGCTGTGGACTTAATGCCTGCTTTGACATCAAAGACCTTATCTTGGTGAGCGTATATCGTGTCATAGACAACACACCAAATCCAGTTGGAAATGAACAAAGGTCCAGCAACCCACCAGTTCAAGGCTGCCCCTACTGCGGGAAAGCCCAAGAAACATCCCCAACTATAACAAATCGATAAGAAGGCTTGAGGGTAGTAGGTAAAACGCTTGAACAACGGATAAGCTATGATAAAAGGAACTGAGAGAGCACCGATGTAGAAACATTCGAATGGTAAGGAAAGTAACACAGCCAATCCTGCTAAACATTGAACACCCATCCAAGCAACAGCTTGGGGAACGGTGACTCTACCACTAGTGATGGGTCGTTCCATAGTTCTAGCAACCTGGTTATCCAAATTTCTATCCCAAATATCATTGATAGTACATCCGGCACCTCTCATAATCACGGCACCAATCGAGAAAAGGGCAATTGCAGATAATGTAGTAGTCAACGGAGCAGCAATGGAGTAAGCTGCCATGGTGATACCCCAGAAACTGGGGATAAGCAACAACCAAGTTCCTACGGGTTTCTCCAAACGCATGAGTTCCACGAATGGAATCCACTTTTCTGGTAATTTGGAGATATATGGCCCAAGAGCAACCAATCTCGCTAAACGAGCAGCCTCTAATTCTTCTGGAGTGAACTTGGCTCTAGCAGCGAGGACGCTTTCGGACAACACACGATTTTCAATTGGATGCACATTGGGAGATATTTCAACAACTGGTTCTATTTTTGTGGGAATTGGTTCTTTTGGTTTGGTTATCTTATTGATCGATTTCTGGGCATTCCAGACGATATGAGAGGTTGAGAAGCATCTGAGCGTATTGACTCTATTCCAGCTGCTGAATTGCGTTACAGACACTCTCAATTGAGCCCGGAGCGCAGGTCTGGCTAGTGACGATATGTGGAACATTTTCACTCCAATTCTTATCCTAATTCCCACAAAAAGCCGATCAGCAGTTATAAACGATTCTCTCCAACCGGTGCCAGAAATCTGTCTATTTTTCTATTTTTCATGTCTTAATTTAGGCGCACGCGCATTTGCGACAGAACAGAAAAAGACAGACATGCTGAGAGAATTGCGACACTTCTGATTAGCTCAGTAGTTGGTGACAAAGGTGGTGTAATGCAGTGGAGACGATATGTGGTTGGTGTATGGATTGATGTAGCAGTTGATGTGGAAGTAGCATCATGATTCGTATGTATGGAGCTGTAGAGAATGCAGGTTGGTATCAAAGCTTGAAATTAGACCAGTCTCCGTGCAAATGTATGGTATCTCTGATCTAAGTGCATAGTTGCTATGTAAATTCTTCCTCTCAGTAATCTCTAATCTCGCAAATGATTCTCAGTAATCTCGCAAAACTCTCTGCAAATAGCGAAAACGATGCTCAATGCTCAGCGGACTTATCAAATGGTCACGAGAAAATATCACTCTCATTCAATTCAGCGCTCACTAACTGTCGCTAAATTGACATTTCTCTCGCTAACTTATGAGCACTCTCATGGCGAGAAGTAATTTGGGGTGGTTTTTGGAATATCAATTTGGTAGCACTCGATCTACTTGGCGGGTATCATTTCAATAGAAACCATTGTTATCGTATATACATTGTAATTACATGAATACTTCACTTAAGTGAGCTTCTCGCTTATACTATCCATTCATCTGCTCTCCATCCTCATCTTCAAAGGCCTCGAATTCTTGCTCGTTATCCGTCTGGAATCGTTCTCGCATCACTCGATGCCCATCTATAAGCGTCTGGAGGTTGACCAAATCTTCGGTCATAATCGGATACAAGCTCTTGTACGTAAACGTCTGTCTACACATCGGACACAAACCCTTCGACGTATCCTGCTCTAACCACTTCAAGATACAATGCAAATGGAAGTTATGCGTACATCCAGACCCGAGAACGATAGGACAATCGTCTCCAGGGTATTTACAATTGGGACATGTTCCATCAAACGCTACTCTACAGATTCCACACAATTCGTCCACATATCCACTGTTCTCAGGATGGGTTTCTGTGGCAAGGTTCCAGTGCCACGTTGAAAACCCATGCCATTCAACTATATTGACCTTCATCTTGTGCTGGTGGTGATAACAACGATAAAAGTATGGAGAAATGTTGTTTTGAAATTTGTATATATTGATCCAGGCACGTGACTCATATGGGTGGCGCTACCATTTATATATTTAAACATTATAAGGAGATTATGTCATAATACAGCTCGTATGATTAAAGTGTCACTTGTTGCCCTCTTCGAAGGATTGGGTTCCAGATTATGGGTAAACGACTATTTTTGAATACACACACACACACGTAGACATACCACCCTATTGAGATCACAGCGAATTTCAACAACTTATCTGGAAATTTCTATTAGCTCTGTGGTGGAAATAGTGCCGAAACTTCTTTAGTTGTCTTTGCTTCTTAGTGTACTCTCAATTTTCTTTTTCACAAAGATACCCACGCATAGTGCTTTTGCTCATTTGGTTATAATATATGTCAAATAAAGTAGGGTTTTGTTAGTAGTTGAGAATTTTCTTCCATCTTGATACTTCGTAAACTCTCTCTCAATCAATGTGTAACGTTCGAGGAAACTGCTTATTGATATCTTATTGATAACTTCTTATTGATATTCGCTTGACATCCAACTTTATGAAGCTCTTTTCAGTTATTTATAAAAATTAGTATCACCCTAAGCCTAACGTTTCAATCATTAATTATATATTTCTGCAAGAACTGAACTATATATATTCTCCCCTCTAACAGCTAATTCTAGCAACTATCTTACTATACACCCACTTCATTCGTTTATTTGTTAGCAGCGGCCCTGACAGGGTCAAAGTATGCATGCTCCATGGCCTCTTTGGCCGTCAATCTCTCCTGGTGATCGTATCTTAAGAGCTGGTCAATAAAGTCAAGGAACTCTTTAGAAAGCAAGTGCTGGTTGTTGTCATTGATAAACCGCTCCCATGGTCTGCGGTTGTAGTACCCTATGTCCTCGTACTCCTCGCTAAGCGTAAGGTTGTATTTCTCGAGGTATTTGTTAAGACTATTTGAACCCAATACTCTTACTATCTGAACCAACTGATCCGTATTAGATTTACCATGGAAGAATGGCTCTTTCATGAAAACCATAGATGCAAGCATACACCCGTAAGACCACAAATCCAACGAGTAGTCATATAATCTGAAATCCACCAAGAGCTCAGGGCCCTTGAAATATCTAGAAGCAACACGGACGTTATATTCAGTACCAGGGTGGTAGTACTCTGCCAACCCCCAATCAATAAGTCTTAATGACCTCTTTTCGTGGTCTATCATGACATTATGTGGTTTAACATCTCTGTGCATAATCCCCATAGAATGCGAGTAATCTAAAGCCTTTAAAAGCTCGTACATGTAATACCGTATGTCATAGTCGGTGAATGTGGGATAGAGTGTTCTGAAATCAATGTTGTTGATGTGTTCGAAAATCAAACCCGGAGTTTTCAGCTGTGGCTCTCTGACCACATCCAATAAAGCTACGATGTTAGGTCCTTCGACCAAGTTCTTAAGAATGGAGATTTCTCTCTTGATCTTCTTTCTTTTGACCGGTTTCAACACCTTGATGACAACCTTATCGCCCTTGGCAAGGTCTATTCCGAGAAACACTTCCGAGTATTTACCTCTTCCGAGTTTCTTGATGATCTCGTAGTTTTCTTGCGAACTCCACTTGATGTTGAGATCATCATAGTCCCAGTAGGCTTGGGCCTTGGTTGAAAGAGCGTCCGAGTACACTCTGGCCACCGAAGTCACCGAGTTGTGGTTGGACGAAGACATGCTATTAGTGTATCTATCGAGAACGGAGCTCAAGCGATACGATAAGTAGCTAAGAGATAGAAAAACAACGAAAATGAGCGAAATTCGCCGATAGAACCTTATCTTGTGTGTTGATAGTCTTCCTTGTTCTGTTTGATGCTTCTAGCTGACGATTTGCTGCTAGATCTTTTGCTTTCTGATAGATAGCTTTCTGGGTTACAGCTTTCTTTGTGTGGTACAATACAGCGCCACTACAAGCCAAGTGAAAACGAGAATCTTGATGCCAAAACTGCTGAAAATCACACAGTCGCTTTTCTGGTGTGCTTGCTGACGTTTGCCGCTGTCTTTTACCTTGAAATGCCCGTCCGATGCCTGTAATACAACACAACAATACCCGCTGTCCTCACCCTTAAATAAAATCGTGTGTCAGAAAATTTTCTGTAGGGTTATGGGCGGTCTGCATATAACACAAGGTGTAGCGGTGGTGAAATATGGCGTTGGAGAGGTGTTGAACGATAGATATAGAGTGGATTGAGGGGGGATTTTGGATTAAAAAGTAGGTAGGATAGTGGAGCATACGGGGGGGGGGGTTGAACAAGGAGAAAATTCGGGAAAGAAACCGGCCTTTTTGCTGGATATCAATAGACTCCCTGCTTAGATTGCTGTAGGGTTCCGTTTCTTAACTGCGTACGATCATAGTGGGTGCGAGGGCGCTACCATGTGAGCTACCATATGAGTAGAATGGTGGTATTTGGTGGTGATAAGAAGTGGTAGAAGAAGTAGTAGTAGTAGAAGAAGTAGTAGTAGTAGAAGTAGTAGAAGTAGTAGTAGAAATAGTAGTGGTGAATTAGTAGTGGTGATAAGAAGTAGTAGAAGTAGTAGAAGTAGTAGTAGAAATAGTAGTGGTGAATTAGTAGTGGTATAACAAGTGGAAGTAGCAGTAGAAGTAGAAGTAGTAGAAATAATCGTGGTGATAAGAAGTGGTATAACAAGTGGAAGTAGCAGTAGAAGTAGAAGTAGTAGAAATAATCGTGGTGATAAGAAGTGGTATAACAAGTGGAAGTAGCAGTAGAAGTAGTAGAAGTAGTGGAATTGATAGAAAGAGAGTGGTGGTGGTATAACAAGTGGTGGTGATAAGAAGTAGTAGAAGTAGTGGTATTGATAGAAAGAGAGCAGTGGTGGTGATAAGAAGTAGTAGAAGAAGTAGTAGAAGAAGTAGTAGAAGTAGTAGAAGAAGTAGTAGTAGTAGTAGTAGTAGTAGAAATAGTCGTGGTGAAATAGTCGTGGTGAAATAGTCGTGGTGAAATAGAAGTGGTGAAGTAATAGTGGTGATAAGAAGTAGTAGAAGTAGTAGAAGTAGTAGTAGAAATAGTAGTAGTAGTAGAAATAGTCGTGGTGAATTAGTAGTGGTGATAACAAGTGGAAGTAGCAGTAGAAGTAGTAGAAATAGTAGTATTGATAGAAAGAGAGTAGTGGTGGTGATAAGAAGTAGTAGAAGAAGTAGTAGTAGAAGAAGTAGAAGTAGTAGAAATAGCCGTGGTGAAATAGTCGTGGTGAATTAGTAGTGAAAGAAATAGTAGTGGTATAGATAGTAGTGAAAGAAATAGTATTGGTGATAACAAGTGGCGGTAGTAGTGGTAGAAATAGTAGTGGTACAATAGTAGTAATAACAAGTAGTAGAAATAGTGGTGGTAGAAGCAGTAGTAAAAGTGGAAGAGTAGTCAGGAGAGACAGCTATTACGCTCTTGTACACTTCAAGGGCTTTACAAGGAAGTAGAATGAAGTATTTCGTTTATTGGTGGATTATATATATTAGTACTACTTCTTTCAGTCAGTTACTTTATGATAATCAAGTCTAAAGCAAAAGAATTTAAGTACAACCATCGTTATGTACATATAGACGATACAAAAGGATTCCAGTTTCCTGGTAGTCATCGCTATAGCTGTTTAATTAGTTTGTGCATTGTTTTTGTTATTGTTCTATATCATGGTATTATGTATGAAGAGGGTGGAATGGATGAACTCAGAGCTTGTACCAACATTGGTACGCAAGAGAACTATCTCTTTATGTACCTTAAATGGGAGAGGTCATCCTTTTCATGCTTGGTAGTTAAAAATGCTTCTTCAAATGCTCAAAGTCCCGAATACAACGTAAAGGGAATAACAACAATAAACAGGAATACCTATACTGTAATCTTCAGGAAATTGGGACCACAACGCGAGTAATATCGAGGTGGATTTATCATATTATATTATATTGACTTGCTCTACCTCTTAATTCCCCTATCCAAGTTCAATTTACTCAATGTGGAGCCAAGCATGTCTAACGAATTGCTATTCACAGCTTGGCCTTGTTCCTTCTTTCTTCTGAGTGCTGTCTTACCCTTAGAGACAGAATCAGCAGCATCTTGCAATCTCTTCTTCTCCTCATCCTTTCTGACCACCTTTCTTCCTCCACTCTCCAATTCATAGTTGTCAAGGAAGTCGTCAAGCATGTCCTCGAAATCAACTCTCTCATTCTCCATTTTAAACTCTTGGTACTCCTCTTCTTCCGGTTCCTCTTCAAACTGTCTGGCCAATTGCTCATATCTGTCATCAAGTAACGTCAATCCTTCAGTTCTGAAATTTGCTGATGATGTCATGGAAAAGGAAGTGGTATCGGTCAATGCACCTTTCTTCTTTCTTAACTTTGTCTTCGATTTCTTAGCGGCTTTACTGAGAGCTTCACTGCTTGGTAATTCTCCAACTGCATCGTTTTCTTCTTCTTCTTCTACTTCTTTTTTGTCTTCCTCTTCTTCGTCAAAGTCATCATCAGAGTCCCACTCATTAGCTTTATTACCGGTTTCTGCCTTGAACTTCAGGAAATCATTACGCCAACTAGCATCAACCTTGAGAGCTGTGGAAGTGTCGAGTTCGGCTGGTGCCTCTCCCTCGTTGTATAGCACTTCCGCATCTTCATAATTATCCAGGTTGTACTTATCATTGTATTCATCGTCATAGTTGTCCATATCCCATTCGTCATACTCATCGTCATAACCATCGTAGTCGGAACCATAGAATTCTTCTTCGTCCTCTACTTCTCCAGATTGTAACAAACTAGCGAAGATGTCTTCGTCTCCTTCCTTTCCTTCGCCCGCTTCATCTTCGGTGATGTAAGCTTCATCTTCCAATGCTTCTAACACTTCCCTTAATCTGGGGTCCATATTTGGCTTGAAACCCTTCAACTCATCGGGTATGCTCTGGTCTAACTCGTTGTTGATCTTTCTCTTTTGTTCTGAAGGCAACTGACCCTTGAATAAATCCTCTATATTACTGGACTTTTGGGCTGCTTTCTTGTCAGACTTGGCTTCTATGAAAATACCGTCGTTGTCTTGGCCAATAGGCTTCAAATGTTGCATGTAATCGTACTTGGAATCATCAAAGAAGATACCATATTGGGCAGCCATACCTTCATTTTCTCTAAGGGCTTGTATTTCCTCCTTGTTAAGTTTCTTTTCAAGCTCTTCTATAGTGTATATTTTCTTCTTTGGAGCACCTTGAGCCTCCTTTACGGCGTTCAAATCACCTTTGTTGGCATTTGTAGGGGCAGCTACGAGGACATGAGCCGAGGCTTCATCGTCATAAAATTGAGCATCATCGTGAGCTCTGTGAACAACACTGAATGTCTTAGCGTTCTTCTTGTCGAATCTTCTTCTTGGTGGCATTTTTCGTAAGCTTATCTACTGGCTATGTATATTTCACTTTCTAATCTCTTCCCACTCAACAATATTATAAACCAATATGAATAACAAACCATCAACTTCAATCTTTAATCATCCTCAAGAAGAGCATCTCCAAATTTTTTGATATTTTCTGCGCCTGCATTTAGTGCATAAATAATTTTGCAATCACTACTAAGGTGCATGTATGAAGAGATGGTTGATATTGAGTTTGTGTGGGGATTGTGAGTCAATTTGGCTTGTTCATTGGAGGAGGACAGTTGGTGGGGGAATAAATTTGTGATTATGTATTTGCATTTGAAGAAAACCGGTGAAAACTGGGTATTGCTATGGGTCTATCATTTTGCAGTCTATATGTCATTATGAGAAAATAAATAATCTTAATATGTCTATATTAAAAGAAGAGTCGAAGAATCAGTAGAAGCGGGTAAAGAAAAGGGTGGATTGCAAGTCTTGGAATTGACTAATAACTCGAAGAAGTACCCTCGCGCCTAAGCAGACGGTAATGGGTCAAAAAGTCTTCCTACAAACATCACTTTTCTATGAATGCCTAATAATTAAATTAAATGAAAATCTATAAATGCTATTTTTAATCGTGCCTTCCCTTCGAGTCGGCCAATATCTGCTTCCAGTGACTGGTGTAAATGCAAATGAACTCTCCTAATGCCAATGTAGCCACACCTCCAATGAGACCATACCATAATCCATGCAATCCCAAATTCGAAATGAAGGCAAGGACATAACCCACTGGCAATGCAATTAAATAGTATGAAATCATGTTGAGAATGGAACCAATACGTTGCCTTCCCTGCCCTCTGAGGACACCAGCGCCGATGACGTTGTAAGCATCACCTATCTGGTTGATAGCTACAAGAACCATAATCTTGTTAGCAATAGCAAGAACCTCTTCTGAATCGGTAAACAAGGAGACTAACCACGATCTACCGAAAAATACCAACGAGAAGTTTAGAAGTGCAATGACAGTAGCAAAGATAGGAGTTAATTTACAAACTAACCTGGCAGCTCTAGTGTCTTCCATACCAATGAAGTGGCCGATTCTTGTACTCAAAGCAACAGCGACAGCGAATGGTAATTGGAAACACAAAGAACCAACGTTGGCAGCAATAGATTGCGCAGCTAACGACTCAGTACCAAAAGATGAGGAGAAAAGAGTCAAAACTTCGAAAGCCAAGTATTCAGCTTCTACCATGATTAAACCTGGGATAGCCAACTTAAGCATTGGCTTCCAGTTAATAAATGCTTTTTCTAACTCAAGTCCACCCCAACACTTTCTACCGTCGATGAAATAAACATAAGACAACATCAAGAGAGAGGTTGTCCAGTAGACAATACCGACAGCGATCGGTAAACCCTCGTAGCCCATACCGTATGTTGGGTGCCATACAAGGATCCAATTCAAGAACAAGTTTAACGGTGCGACTATAACGAGGACGTAGGTACCAGCATTATAGATGTGTTGAGCTTGCAAGAACCTCTTACCTGTCTCAAACAATAAAAGACCGGGTGCACCGAAGGTGTTGATTCTCAAGAAAGTTTGGGTCATCTCGGCCAACTCGGCATCTGGAACCATTAGTTTCAAGATGGTACCAGAGTTCCACCAGATGAAAGAAAGTGGAAAAATGGTTATAGCCATCATCATGAATGAGCAACGCTGGAAGTACAAGCCAACATTAGTCAACTTTCCTGAACCATAGGCTTGCGAACAGAACGAATCAAGACTTGTAGCCATACCTTGGTACACGGCTAAACCAGTAATGTTGAAAGTGCAGACTGCCAATGAGGCAGCAGCAAGTTCTTTTGGTCCCAACTTTCCAGCTGCGTAGATGGTCGTTACCGATAACAAGTACTGGAGAAAGAAAGTCACTACAAGTGGGAGCGAGGCGCTTGAAATGAAGCTGAACTCGGACTTTAAGGTCACAACGTAGTCAGACTCATTGGTTGAAGGATGCTGATTAATGGCATCGTAATTTTCATAGTCTATAGACCCTACTAAAAGCTGTTCTTCTGTGTTCATTTTGACGGCGAAATCATATACAAAATATCACCACCGCTGAATACTAAATACACAAGTAGAAGTTACAAGCCTACAGCTAGAAAAGAAAGACTTCTCTACAGATATATATCTTTACCTTAACTATGTCGCTGGTATGTTCCTGATTATATAATCTTTTTTAGCGGAATAAACTTCTCAATGAGGCAACTGCGATGACTGTTACTAAAGGTAGTACGCGGCATTTCCACATTAGGGAATTTGTTTTGCGCGCGGTAGTTTGATTATGGATTTTTGCGCCCAATGACAAACGGGTAGTGGTGGTTATGAAGATGGCATTTAGTTATACATAAGATGTGTAGACTCCGTGAATTGCGTTACTGAGGTTTCAAGATCGATAAGAATGTATATAAAGTGTACTTTGCGTCTACAGGGTATATAATTATACAATTCTTTACGCCGTAATTTGCCCTTACTTGGTCGGACTTCTAATCGAATCCAGAAAATAGGATGTCTTCAGCCTGCTTCCAGATCAGATAAATATGTACAAGGTATTTTCTTTGGAAACGAAATAGGTCAGTAATTGGTCATAATTCACAAAGATTTCCTCTGGAAGGGGAATCTCGATGAAATCATCATTGGTGCCGCTTGCGCTCTCTCGAAAGAAGAGTTTGGACAGTCTATTCGTCACCTTCAAATTATGCGATTCTGTAATATAGGTCAATGCGATGTCTGAACTGGCATGCACTTCTTTGCTTTGGAATTTAATCAAGAGTTCGTGTTCAGCGTCTTTGAGAGGGTTAAAAATGACATTGAATTCTATCTTTTGTCTTTGCTCTGATACGATCTCTTGGAACAATGAGCTTTTAGAAATGGAGACATTTGTTTTCAGTGTTTTCAGCGGCCTAATCTCGTCGATTTCTTGTATTAGCACCTTGGAGGGTGCCTGCCCATTTGATACTGCAGGTTTGGAGCCTGATATATTCATTAAACTAGGAAGTTCATCTCGATCTTTACCTTCCACCGACAACGATTCTGTACTTTGATTTAATTCCTCTAGCAATCCCAATGTTTCATTGCTCTTCAACTTATTCCATTTCTTCTGGATCCCTGACTCTGTAAGTTCTTCTCTGGAGACCACAGTATTCGACAACGGTCCTTTGCTCATCATCTTTGGAATTGTATACTCTCTCTCTAGCACATACCCATGAAGGATCTCAATGCATTCTATAGACCATTCGATCAATATTGATCGTAAATCTGAGTTCACTTGGCACCATTGAAAACAAGTTGGATTAATACAACAATCAAATACAAATGATGGGAAGCCCTTCTTATCCTTTTCTTCTTTTTTTTCGGAAATAATCAACGGGATCTCCCATTCGTTTTCTATAATTAAAGGGAACACGATGGCCGGTTCAAACTCCACTGAAGGTTTCGGTACATGGCTGTCATGGCAGATATTTATGAATACTTTCCGCAGTATCCAGGTTAGGGATTCAGGATTTTGGTCGGTGACTTCTATGACTTTAGTCTTTACTACAAAACCTGGCCTGGGATCCAAGGTAATAGCTTGCTCAACAGAGGAATTGGGGTTGGATATTTCGTTGAGAGCATCCATTATTGAGTCTTAGATACAAGTTGAGGTACTTTAAGCAAAGTACGATTTTGCTGCTATGGCTTTCAATAAATTTTCAGGTGAATGTCGCTAGTTTGGTAAGAAGTAATGCGACAGCCTTCTATAGTGTTCGAATCCGGCTTGCTGGCGCTTCAACTATGTTGTGATTAATCGAATGAAGAAAATTTCCAATTATAAAAAGTAATTATAACTATCGACTTCAACTCCCTGATAACTCGAAAATGGAATCTTTGGTAATACACATGGTCATTGCCGGGATTATGTACATTTTAACTGGTTAATGTTATCTCCAACACATTTAACATCTGTACGTTATTAGTAACAACCCCAAGAGGCTGCAAAACATATTTATCATTCCCAAAGGTAACACTATACTAGAGAAATAGACTTATAAAATATACACATAAAAAATATAATACATTAAACATATGTCAAAATGCTCAATGCACAGCATATTTAGCAGCATGATACAATGATTCAATGTCGCATACCTGACCTTAACTATGCGACATCTGTTGATGACTCCGATGATTCAACCTGCACATACCTGTCCTACATAAACAAGATTTTGGTGCCCAACTTTATGAAGACGGTCCATTCTTCTTCTATTAGTATTAACATTAGTCGTGTTGAGTTCGTTTATCAAAAGATCCATGAACGTGCTAGTATATTCCGGTCCTGGGGCAACGACTGAGAGCGTTAAGCATTGCTTGGAATCATTGAGATTGCACTTGTCTCCGTACTATGCCGTGGTGCCTATTACGGAGAATGCCATTCTTAATGATCCATGGATGCTTAAGAGCTCTCTTTTAGTTCTTCCAGGAGGAGCAGATTTGCCCTATTGCAAAGTACTCGATGGAGAGGGTAACCGTAAAATTTCACAATTCGTACGAAAAGGAGGAAAGTTCCTTGGTCTTTGTGCTGGTGGTTACTACGGTTCTACAAGATGTGAATTTGAGGTTGGTGACCCACAAATGGAGGTTTCGGGCCCAAGAGAGTTGGAGTTCTTCCCAGGTACCGCCAAAGGATGTGCATTTAAAGGATTTGTGTACGAGTCTCATGTCGGAGCAAGGGTGGCCAATTTAGATGTAAATACTAGTATCTTGCCAGGTGCCCCGGAGAAAGTAGTCAATTACTACAATGGAGGTGGAGTCTTTTTAAATGCTGATTCTTATAGAGGCGTCGAGGTTTTAGCTAGATATTCAGACACTTTAGACATTGAAGACAAAGACAAAGCTGCTGTCGTGTATAAGAAGGTTGGAAAGGGTGATGTCATCTTAACCGGAAGTCATCCTGAATTCACTCCGACTTTATTGAATGCAGCCGATGGTGATGAGAAATACGCCGAGGTTATTAAGAGAATCAAAGAGGGCGATCACGGTAGAAGATTGTTCTTCAAATCATGCTTGGTGAAGTTAGGCTTAAAGGTCAATGAAAATGTTGACGTAACAGTGCCAAAGATAACACCTTTGTATTTATCTTCACACTTAGACAAAGGAACAGTGAACAATCTAATCAAAAAAATAAAGGAAAACACCCATTTCCATGGCAATACATTGGAGGACGACAATGATACTTTTGTTTTTCACGATGAAGCTGAAGATGACCACGACTATTTCATAGCAGAGGACCATGGTACAATAGAGGGTGCTAACGATGTTCCTAAACACGTCAAGGTTTTTAGTGAAGGTAGCTTGCCAGACCACAAGTCAACTCCATACTTTAGTATGTCTGCATACTACGGTCATTTGGAAAGGTTATACAACGGAAAGGTTGGAGAGTTCGGATCAATACTAGGTTATGGAGAAGTAGTCACGTCTACCAATACTTTGATGGATCGTAACCCTCAGTTCTTGCAGAGCTTGCCAAATGGTTTCACTTTAACAGCTACTACTCAGGTTGCTGGAAGAGGTCGTGGTGGAAATGTCTGGATTAATCCAAAGGGTGTTATGGCCCTGTCTGTCTTGTTCAAAATTCCTTCCGGAGAAAAGTATAGTTCCTCTGTTGTCACATTGCAGTATTTGTGTGGTTTGGCATTGATAGAGTCAATTTTGGGTTATGGAAGCTTTGAAGCTGGAAAGGGCATTGGCTACGAAGACTTGCCAGTGAGGTTGAAGTGGCCAAATGACATATATATCTTGAAACCAGAGTTCTTCAATAAAATCGGTGATAAAGACGAAATAAGTTCTACTGTGGAAGGAGATGAGGCCAAATATGCTAAGGTTTCAGGTGCTTTAATCAACTCGCAATTTTTGAATGGTTCATTCTACTTGGTTTGGGGAGGAGGTGTTAACGTCTCAAATGAAGCTCCTACCACTTCTTTGAATGCTGTGTTATCTCAATTGAACGTCATTCGAGAAAAGAAAGGTTTGCCAGCCTTACCCAGATACCAACATGAATTACTCTTAGCGAAGTTATTGCATACCATGGACCAGTTTTATGCTGTGTTCAAAACTTCTGGCTTGCAGCCATTCTTACCCTTGTACTATAAAAGATGGTTTCATTCTGACCAACTTGTCAGACTTCAATCGGATGCAACTAGCCGTGAAAGAAGATGCATGGTCAAGGGAATTACCCTGGATTACGGTTTGTTAATAGCAGAGGATGTGGATACTCATGAGGTATTGCAGTTGCAACCGGACGGAAACTCCTTTGACATATTCAAGGGATTGATTTATAAAAAGACATAGTTGAGTATCGCTTAATCATACATTTAATATTCAACATTCAAATATAAGTCAATCACTGCAATATCCATAAGACATAGAAAATGTAGCTGATACATGCATTAGAACAAGAGGCATTATGTAATAACGAATAAGATGTTCTAAAGAATTGAAAATTTGTGATGAAGTACATTGAGAGTACACTAAAGAAGCAAAGCTGCAATCGCAATGTACAAAGCTCCGATACCACTAATTAACTTCAAAGCACCATTTCCAAAGTTGGTGCTAATGGAAATGCTTCCAGCTACCGTGTAAGGCGAAGTAGATGAAGTGACCGACGTAGACAAAGGTGAAGGGTGTTCATTTAGAGCACTCTGTGTCGCTCCTACTAATAGCCCTTCAGCTGCAGATCCTGCTAAAGAATTAGATTTTGAATGAGAAAAACGAGTTGCTGCTCCTTGAGTGTTGTTGCCATTGGTCGTTTTATGCGTACTCTTGGTCTTCACATTAGTTAAATATGTCGTGGTTAGTGTGTGCTCAACCACAATTGTTTCTCTGTGATTCGGGGTACAGTCTTTTGAAAGACAACTAGTGACAACTTGAGTTTCAGTTGAAATGGTAGTCGAAATGGATATCTCAGGCAAATGAGTCTCTGGGCAATAAGTGGTCGTTAAGGTAAGTGGAATGGACACTGTCTTTATAGATTCTGCTGGACAATCTGTAACCGTTATTGGGCATTCAGTAATCGTTACCACTTGGTTAGAGGTAATGATTGTGGTTAGTGGGGCCGTGGATCTAATATTTTCTGAGGCCACAGAACTAGAAGAACTAGAAGAACCAGAAGAACCAGAAGAAGAAATAGAAGAAGACCCACTGGAAGAAATAGCCGAGGGAATAGCAGTAAGAACAGATGCTGATGAAAAAGTTACCACACTCGTCGAACTGGATGATGAAACTACCTCTAGCATACTCAATTCTCCAAGAATGCAGTCAGGAGCTATGGAAACTAATTGTACCGGAGATGGTTCCCTTGGACAGATATAGAACTCTGTTTGACCACTTGGCGTCTGAAGAAATTCATCATCAGCTCTTTTTGCAAGCGGGCCCCCTTCATGAACGAGCCATCCGCCAAAGGGTGTCTCGTCAAGATAGAATCCTAGTTCTATATCACTGTGAACAAATAAGTCATTTATCATGAGGTATCCTCCAGGTAGAAGTAGTTGAAAAATCGGACCATTGGCTTGAGTGAGTATAATGGTGTGGTCATCAGAACTCATGAACGCATGGAACTCTTTTGGTGGTGCTACTGATACCGCTATTTGGAAGGAGATACTTGTCGCCACTGGCGGCAGGACCTCGGCCAGTAGCAGCAGGTCAAGAATAGAACTCGAGACAGAATTGTAATGCAGTTGTGACACCGTTATAACTTCTGAAGTATCCGAGGAGAAGATTGACAGGTCCTGGGACGGAGGCTCTAGTGACGAGGGAAGGGTCAAAAGGATCGAAGAAAGTGTGGAGAATTCCTCATTAGTACTGGAAAGTGCCGACAGAAGCGAAGAAGTTAAAGATAAAGAAGTAGAAGATGTGGCTAAACGTGCACTGGAAAGTGAATGTTCACTTGAGGCCAGCAGTGTAGAAAGCTCCGAAGGTGGTAGAATTAACGATAGGGAGGTCAACCCAGACGACGATGGCGATGATAATGATGATGATGATATTGATGATATATATACCAAGGAAGAATTGCCAAAGGACAGGAATTGTAAGTACAGTTCCGATGAACTTGTAGTTGATGATGAAAAATATGTATAATCAACAGTTGAAGTCATTGACGATTGCTCTTGGGTATCAGAGGTTGGAGGATTAGCAAAGGTTGATGAAACTTCCGGTGTCGATTCTATAGTCGATGAAGCTTTTTCGGAATTAGAAGGTGGTGTTGAGCTACTAAGGGACATATCGTTAGATATGGTGGCTGAACTCGAAGAGTGTTCTAAGATAACACTCGCCTCGGAAGATGGCAATGACTCTTGAGATGACGTATTTCCTTGCACAGACGCTGTCCCAGATGAAGAAAGCACGTAAGAAGTAGTGTCGGACGACGATTGCACTTGAGACGAAGACGTGAGTGAAAAGAGACTTAAAGCACTCGTCGAAGATGAAGTTGGAAACTCAACCGAAGACAATTTTTCGGATTTAGTTGATGTGGCTCCGAGTGAAGATGATATCTCAGAAGATGCTTGATCTCCAGATGAAGAAAACACTTCTGACAAAGACAAAGAGGTGAACAAAGTGGAAATTTCCGACAGAGATGTATCATTCTCAGATAAGGACAAGTCGCTAGCAATTGAGGTTTCCTCAGATATAGAGGATGAAACTTCAGATGAAGATAACATCACAGACAAGGAAGATCCAGATGAAATGATTACTTCAGAGGAAGCGTCGTACAAAGACGTTACGTCGGATGAAGACGAAGACAGTACGTACAATGATGATGATTTAATGGCTGGGCTGGATGCAGAAGCAGTTGGTCTATCAAAAGAGGATACCAGCTCAGATGAAATTGGAGTATCTGACGATGGCGAGGACTCAGATGAAGACGACTCTTGCGGTGGTGGCGATATCTCAGAGGAAGTCAAGACTTCTCCTGAAGAGACGTCGAAGGAAGAGGATTCTTTCGGTATTGAAGAGGATTTTTTGGATATTGAAGGAGACTCTTCTGATGTTGATGGAGAATCTTTAGATGTTGAAGAAAAGCCTTCGGATGTTGAAGCAGAAAAAGATGTTAAAGCAGAGACTTCAGATGATGAAAATACTTCAGAAGAGGACGTTCCGTCAGAAGAGGACGACACTTCAGATGATGATTCAGATGATGATGACACTTCAGATGACGACGAAACTGCAGGGACTTCGGATGAGTTGAATCCAGATGAAATTGATCCTTCAGAAGAAGTGATATTTGATGACGAGAGAGATCCCCCAGATGAAATTGAAGCATCAGTCAAAGATAGTAATTCAGAAGAGAGAGAAGAATTAACATTTCTTGACGACGATAATCCAGATGAGAGGGAGGTAATTGCAGATGAAGAAGAAATTTCAGATAACGATGAGGGTTGTGCAACAGAACTTGAACTATTAAATAAGGATGAAACATCAGATGAAAATGAGGACCCCATTGACGATGAAGGATAACCAGATGGTGAATTAGATTCAATGGATTCCGAAATGTCCAAGGAAGATGAATCTTGCGTTGATGATGGTATTGCCGAGACAGATGAAATCTGGGATGATAAGATCTCCGACGATGTGGAAAGATCATATGAATTTAATGAGTCCTCAGAAGTACTAGATGAACCAGCCGATGAAGGAACATTGCTGCTTTCGGCCTCCAGTGACAACATATCGGAACTTATACTAGATGATGTACAGATGGGGCCATTCACATCCGTTGGGACACCTCTCTTCCTTTTCGTCGGTATGATCGAAGGATGGAAAATCGTAGTGGTAGTAGTCATTGTACCTCCATCAGCAGAGATTGTAACTGCGCCAGTTATTTCTGTTAATTGACCATCCACGGTGGCATCTGAAGTGAAAGTGTAGGAGATGGGATTTGGCCAGTAGTCATCGACGCATGTTGTTGGATTTGGCGGAGGCTCGACGTAAGCGACTGCATTGTCCGCTGCAGAAGCAAACCCACTCGTGTTGTCCGTTACTATGATAAAGGCACAGGCATCGTAGCCAAGACCAATATCAAACGCGGCAACTGAAGTACCGCTCATAATCTCTAATACTCCTCTTGTTGCATCATACAGAATACTACTGATAGTTGCAGTCATGGCAATTGTATTGCCTGATCCAAAGTTAGTGATAGTTGCGATAGCATTGGGTGAGTTGAATGCTCCGCTTGAGACTACTATCGAGGAGTCAGGGGATGCTAGGTTAATACTCTGCTCTTGCGGCAATTCATTTCCCAGATAGAATAACACAACAGACTCCTCAAATAAACTGATGCACCCGTTACCTGAGATAGTGCTTGCAATCACAAACATTACATTGACGAAGCTGATCATCCCCAAATTTGTGGTGGTGAAACCTGAGCCGAACACGGCACTGGTATTTCTAACTAGATTACGGAGCCGTATAACACCATCATTGTCAAAGGTGACACCGGCCAAGGACATACTAGGGTTGGTATGAGCTCCAATGAACACCAGCCCACTTGCAGTGTTTGTGAACACGTTGTAGAAAGCAATGCTAGCGCTTGCACTGAATGACTCGATGATCAAGGTTCCTGAGTTTGAAAACAGGTCCTCAATCAAGAAACTCAAAGCTTGGGTCTCTTGTTCCATGGTGATAGTGCAGCCTGAGGCAGCCGAATAATCTGTAATGTCGATTTCACTATAGTCCAAGAACCTGATAGTTGCATCATTTGTTACCTCAAAGGGACCCTCATAAATGGGACCAACTACCAACTGGGATTCGGGTATCGCCCCTATACTTCTGACACAACTGACAAGTAAAGTGTAGGCAGCTAGTCCAAAACTCTTCATATTGCTTGTCTATACATGAGCCAACAACTTTTGGGAATAGTTTTGGTGGAAACATCCAACATTTTCTAACTTTTATAAGAAATCGAACAGACAAGTCATGTTTATAAGCAGGTCTAAGGGAAGAATATCGTCAAGAGCTGCTGGTACGACTCCCTTTTCAGTGTCGTATCTAGTAGCTGGTAGAACGATAATTCGCAGTAATTACGAGATGCAAAGATCCCAATTTGTAGTTATAATTAGAAAATATTGTACAGCCATCTGGGGTAGCTGTAATAATATTCTGCTAGTAATTTAATATTCTATTCGTGATTTTCATAATTCTGACGTCCATTGATGATGTATTTTGAATGGTTATAACAGTATTATATGGAAAATGATTGAAGTTTCCCGATAATCATTGAGGATAAGGTCTTTCTTCGCTCCGTTCTTAGCTACATAAGCCAACATTTCTTTCCTTTACCGTTCGTGTTCATAGGTTATTTTCTCGATTAATTGCACTTTGCTATAACACAATTAGTGACCCCAAGGGATCTTCCTGTCCCATATTATTAAGGTTATCCTAAAAAATCATCTGATGGGTGGTACTTCTTCGGCATGTCTTCCTCCCGAAATGGATGCGGTCTAAATAATATTGGTTTTTCATGCATGTACATGACTAATTCGGACTACAATTCCCACCCATTTGACTTCTTTCGGTGTCCCAGAACTATTTTTAGTTGGATTTACGAAAATGACAAGAATTTATCCAATTGGCAGTTATTGTCAGCAGTCCTCTTGGTAATATTATAATATAGACGTACATGATGCTTTCTAAATAAATGATATAATCGTATCGGTGCTAGTACATACAAGAAATGAGATACGCATGAACCACATTAATGGAGAATATAGGGGAAGTTGCAAATGTCGAGATAAAACGCATGGTAATGAGAGCTGCACCGTTAAAAGCTGCGTGAGTAGCGGTCCTAGCCAATAGAGCATTTCTTTAAAAGGGAACTTCGCATCCCAAAACTCTGAGGAGAGCTATCAGGAATATGAGGAACAATCAAGGATAGGAGTAACTATCAAGATAAGGAGTTTCCTGTGGGGCTCTTATCACTGAGTAGTTTCAAACTGCTAGCGTGCAACGTGCTTGCATTTCCCAACCCCTTTGATTTCTTCGATGACAACACAGTAGTTCGCTTTCTTAAATTGTATTTGTGACGGTTAGCTAATACCGGTTGCCCATCAAACTCGGTTATGATAATGGCATTAGGAATCCGAAATTAGTGAGAATACCTCTTTTGGTGGATCCTTGCATACACATCGAGATATTAACTTTGTGGATTTTCGTATCAATTAGACGATAGTTTTGCCACTAGTATGTTAAGAACTGTAATAAATCACTCCATAGGTCGATTGTGACAATGTCATGCTAGATAATATCAAGATTTACAAATACATATTCTCATACAATTAATTCCGTATCATTACTACTCATAGAAACAATGGACTTCGTAAAAGTACCTGCTACAGTTATCTTAGTAAATTTAATTTTTAGGCGAGTACCGTCGTAGATAATATTAGATCTTTCATGCAAAAGATTAGGCAGCTGCCTGCAGTTGTTCACCGAACTCAGTTTATTCTCACTTCATACTGTCAACTTCTTCGTATTTAACTATGATTTATAGCTAGGAATATAAAATAAGTACATGATAGTGTCGATATTTGCTTAGGACATCTATAAGAAGCGCGAGGATATTAAAGCAGCATCTTCAGTAATAGTAATATTATCAAAATAAAAAAACGCGAGATCGAAGTTGCAAAACAGTTGGGACAACTTTTGCCGTTGACGACAGACGACAGTAGGCCAGAAGAAACTTTGGTGGAGTCTCGTAGCGGTTCTGATGTGTAAATCAATTGTCGAACTTGTGCATTCTTTAACAGTTGTCACTAGATTCGAGGGGAATAACAACCAGAATATAATAGAAGAAGCATATGAACAATATCACTAGGAATAGGGAAAGCATTACCAAAACGGCAGAAGCAGATGTCGCAGTCTCCAAACTTGTGGACCTGGACCTGGATGACGAAATCACCTCTGGTATAGTCAATTCTTTGTGGATACAGTCGGGTTTTTGAGCCATGCTGTACTAGTAAAGATTGGCAATGAAACCTGAATGAGATAACGAATACTAGTCCGCATTAACTACAACACTAGTGACAAATATGATGCTGGTTAATGTAGAGTGTTTGTGCTCGCAATAAGTATTTTGCAACTCGGTATACTTACAATTACCCTTATTGAGGGCAATCTTTGCGATCACAACCTCTTATTATTGCCATTCTGATTGTTTTATTTTTATCAATTCTTTCACTTCATTTAGTAAAATAATAAAGCACCACTTCTGAATGTCGTCACATTTTCTACTATCTCCAATAGTTATATCGTATCCCTCCCAACTCTTATCAACTTATCCATTTATCCACTTATCCAACTCTATAAATATAAAGATCTACATCTCTTCATCTTAGCCAACTCTTATTCAACTCTTATCCAACCCTTACAAGAACATCCATCCATCAATCAGAAGAAAGACCACTGAGTCCTGCATGACCACTGAGTCCTGCACCCCCCCCCCCCACCAAAAGCTTCCACGACATTCTAGAATGTCGTACCTACGATCCCCTCCACCAACTGAAAAATTATAAAGTCGGTGATAAATTCCAGATCCATTAGAGTGGTTTAGGGTCAGTAGATAGCAAGTAATTGTAATAAACGATGTCAGGAAACCCAATTGTGTATTTCGATGTCACGGCTGACGGAAAGCCTAAAGGAAGGGTCGTTTTTGAGCTCTTCAAGGATGTAGTTCCTAAGACTGCTGAGAACTTTAGAGCCCTCTGTACTGGTGAAAAGGGTGTGTCTGAGTCCTCTGGTAAGCCCTTGCACTACAAGGGATCGATTTTCCACCGTGTGATAAAGGATTTCATGTGTCAGGGTGGAGATTTCACCCACGGAACCGGAATTGGTGGTGAGTCGATCTACGGAGAGAAATTTGAAGATGAGAATTTCAAGTTGATTCACGACAAGCCATTCTTATTGTCTATGGCCAATGCTGGTCCAAATACCAATGGATCACAATTCTTCATTACAACCGTTCCAACAGCACACTTGAATGGAAAACACGTAGTCTTTGGTAAAGTTATTGAAGGTAAGTCTGTTGTTCGTCAATTGGAGAGGTGTGAAAAGGGAGAGAACGATAAACCAGTAGAAGACTGGATCATTAGCGACTGTGGTGAATTGCCTTCAGATTACGTTCCATCAGTAGGAGGTGTGGATGACGGATATGGCGACACATACGAAGAAGTGCTTGCAGATAATGACGACATAGACACCACCAAGCCAGAGTCTGTATTTGGAGCAGTGACAAAATTGAAGGATATCGGAACCAAGTTGTTGAAGGAAGGTAACTTGGAGAAGGCGTACGAAAAATATAGTAAGGCATCGGGATTCTTGGTTGAGTACTTCCCAGATGACTTATCAGAGGAAGATTTGACGAAGTTACACAGTTTGAAGTTGGCTTTGTACTTAAATGCAGCTTTGGTTGGACTCAAGCTCAAAGATGGAAAGAAGACTATCCAAGCTGCTACCAATGCTTTGGAAGTTGAACAGATTGACGAGAAATCCAAGGCCAAGGCCCTTTACCGTAAGGGTATGGGATATCTTCTTGCCAAGGATGAAGAATCTGCACAAAACGCATTGGAGGAAGCCAAGAAGCTTCAACCAGAAGATGCTGCCATCACCAAGGGATTGCAGGACGTCAAGACTAGTATCAAGACCCGTCGTGAGAAGCAGAAGAAGGCGATGTCGAAGTTCTTCAATTAATGAAAAATTTCGCTAAAATGTTACAAATTTTGCAGTAATTAATAAAATATGAGTAGTATTACAATTATTGTTGATAAATGTGCTCCATTTAGCTAAGCTAAATTGCTAATAGGAAATATATGTTAATGAATATAGAGTTTTTGGCTTGTGTGTAATTGAAGATAATAATAAAATAAATTATCATGTAATAATATGTCTAGAAAGCTTAATGTCCATTGGGATGAATGAAATAATTACTACAATTACGAGGATGTAACCGTGAACGATGAGAGAGGATAGGCCAGAATATCCAAACGCTTTTCAACTCCACAATAATCATATTTCATATTTAATACTAGTTTAATGTGTCGTGTTCGATATCTAACTTATATAAGTCCGTAAACTGAAGAACATAGTAATACTTCATGCAGGGTTGCTTGGCGCTTTCAAAGCGTAACTAGATACCAATAATATTAATGCCCCACAACAATTCATCTTGGAAATGGATTTTCACGGTAACAGTCAATGAGACTATCCATACCTACTCTTGGATAAACATTTCTATAAAATTTCGTTTCAATCAGAATTCTTGCTTATCTTGCGCCAGGAGCAGCATCAACTTATATTACTGTACCTTTCACAGCGACACTCACAGTACTGAGAATACTTTAACACTGTCACACCCACATCACATTCACTCACTACACTACACAATATCTCTAATTATTAATTTTATCTACACACTTAAAGTCCTCCTTTCACCCACAATAATCACAACCGTCCGCCTCTCTTTGTCATAAATCAATAAGTAGTGGTCTCTACAGTCTTCTACGACAATCCTGCGGTATGGGTATTATACTACTCTATCTCTCCCTAGCCAACTTCCTGCATGCGTAACTATCCACCTCCACATCTTTTTTCTCTCTCACTCAGCCAAATGTTCTTCATTCCCAGTTATGCCCAGTTCTACGGTGATTATGCTCACAGTCAAAATTGTCGCACAGTAAAACGCTCACGCTCTCACACTCACTCACTCGCGTACTCACATTTACTCTCCTTCCACTTCCCCCGCTCGTCTCCGTGCGTAATCCTCCGCACCCTCACTTTTTTCTTCAATCGCCACTTCCACCGAAAAGTGAAAATTCAGTAATCACAACAGCAAACGGCGGCTAACTGCTCTGGTCGTCATACAATCTATCACCAGTTTGCACCCCTGACATCGTATTCGCGCCTGGAAAGAACTCTTCCCAGCTCAGAAACGTCACTCCCGGTAGCAACTTAGATCTATCACGCCAGCGGATCAGGATTAGCACGTCATCGTCGTCGTCCAGTCCCCCTAGAAGCCGTAGTATCGTCCAAGGCAGAACCGGTGACAAAGTCCAGTCATTTGCTTGATTGCACTCGGAGAAGCCCCACAGCTCAGCGTCGTCATTGTATCACCCAGAAAAGGAGTCAGTACAGTTTAAGTAGCGACATCACAGTTCGTCCATTCAGCACAGTACTGGTTCGTATAAACAAAAAAAATTTCATTTCATTCCATTTATTTCCGTCATCCGATAGTAAGAACGTCTTTGAAACAGTCTTTCCTGTCGCCCGTATTAGTATTATTGAATCCGTGTATCGCTTGTGAACTTATTGCATACACTAGCCAACTTCACGTTCTATTATATTCGTATCACACTCAGAAATATCCCTATTAAAGGATACTTTTATACTGAGTTGTAAACAGTTTGTCCATACTCCAACCACTTAATAATATTGTTGAGTAAGCGTTTCAGTATAACAAAAAACATAATTTCGAGGTATCTAGATATATCTCATCAACAAAACCTCATATTTACATATCATAACCTAACTGCCACAATTTCAACATGTCCCGTCAGTTTCCATACTCATCTGCTCCACTTCGTTCGGTAAAAGAAGTCCAGTTTGGTCTTCTCTCGCCAGAAGAAGTGCGTGCCATCTCCGTGGCCAAGATCGAGTACCCCGAAACTATGGATCAAACAACAAAGAAGCCCAGAGAAGGAGGTTTGAACGATCCTCGTCTTGGTTCGATTGATCGTAACTTCAGATGTCAAACATGTGGTGAAGACATGGCCGAGTGTCCAGGTCACTTTGGTCACATCGAGCTTGCTAAGCCAGTTTTCCACATTGGTTTCATTGCCAAGATTAAGAAAGTATGCGAGTGTGTGTGTATGCACTGTGGAAAACTTTTGTTGGATGAAACCAACATTGGTATGGCCCAGGCTATCAAAATCAGAGATCCAAAAAAGAGATTCAATGCTGTTTGGGCAGTTTGTAAGACTAAGATGGTATGTGAGACTGATATTGCCGAAGAGGGTGGAAATGAATTAAACCCCAACAGAAATAATAACCCAACTACCACAACCAGAGGTGGATGTGGTCACACTCAACCAACTATCCGTAGAGATGGTTTGAAATTATGGGGTACATGGAAACACAACAAATCTTTCGATGAAAATGAACAGCCAGAAAGACGTCTTTTGACCCCATCAGAAATCTTAAATGTCCTTAAGCACATCTCTTCTGAAGATTGTTTGAAATTAGGATTCAACGAGGACTACGCCAGACCAGAATGGATGTTAATCACAGTTTTGCCAGTTCCACCACCACCAGTCAGACCATCTATTGCTTTCAACGATACCGCCAGAGGTGAAGATGATTTAACTTTTAAGTTGGCAGATGTCTTGAAAGCCAATATCAATGTTCAAAGATTGGAAATGGACGGTTCGCCGCAGCATGTTATTTCGGAGTTCGAAGCGCTCTTGCAGTTCCACGTTGCTACCTATATGGATAACGATATTGCCGGCCAACCACAAGCACTTCAGAAGACCGGTAGACCAATCAAGTCTATCAGAGCTCGTCTTAAGGGTAAAGAAGGTAGATTGAGAGGTAACTTGATGGGTAAGAGAGTGGATTTCTCTGCCAGAACAGTTATTTCTGGTGATCCTAACCTTGATTTAGATCAAGTTGGTGTTCCAATCTCCATAGCTAGAACTTTATCTTATCCAGAAGTTGTTACTCCATACAATATTCACAAGTTGACTGAGTATGTGAGAAATGGTCCTAACGAACATCCAGGTGCTAAATATGTCATCAGAGATACTGGTGATCGTATAGATTTGAGATATAACAAGAGAGCAGGTGATATTGCCCTTCAATATGGCTGGAAGGTTGAACGTCACTTGATGGATGATGACCCTGTTCTTTTCAACCGTCAGCCATCATTGCACAAAATGAGTATGATGGCTCACAGAGTCAAGGTTATGCCGTATTCCACTTTCAGATTAAACTTGTCTGTCACTTCTCCATATAACGCCGATTTCGATGGTGATGAAATGAACTTGCACGTTCCCCAATCCCCTGAAACCAGAGCTGAATTATCCGAAATCTGTGCCGTTCCATTACAAATTGTTTCTGCACAATCTAATAAACCTGTCATGGGTATTGTGCAAGATACCTTGTGTGGTGTTCGTAAAATGACATTACGTGACAACTATATAGAGTTCGACCAAGTCATGAATATGCTTTATTGGATTCCAGACTGGGATGGAGTTATTCCTCCACCTGCTATTGTCAAGCCTAAGCCATTATGGACCGGTAAACAGTTGTTGTCAATGGCTATTCCAAAGGGTATCCATTTGCAAAGATTCGATGGAGGAAAAGATCTCTTGAGTCCTAAGGACACTGGTATGTTAATTGTAGATGGTGAGATCATGTTTGGTGTTGTGGATAAGAAGACTGTTGGTGCAACCGGTGGAGGTTTAATTCACACAGTGATGAGAGAAAAGGGACCACAGAGATGTGCCCGTCTCTTTAGTGCCATCCAAAAAGTCGTGAACTACTGGTTGTTGCACAACGGTTTCTCCATTGGTATTGGTGATACAATTGCCGATGCATCTACCATGAGGGATATTACAACTACAATCACAGAGGCCAAAAACAAGGTCCAAGAGATCATCTTGGATGCCCAATCCAATAGACTTGAACCAGAACCTGGTATGACATTGAGAGAATCTTTCGAACACAATGTGTCTCGTGTTCTAAACCAGGCTAGAGATACCGCAGGTAGATCTGCTGAAATGAACTTGAAAGATTTGAACAACGTCAAACAGATGGTGGTTTCTGGATCTAAGGGTTCTTTCATTAACATCTCGCAAATGTCTGCATGTGTAGGTCAGCAAATTGTTGAAGGTAAGCGTATTCCATTTGGTTTTGCTGATAGAACTTTACCTCATTTCACGAAGGATGACTATTCTCCAGAATCTAAGGGTTTCGTTGAGAATTCCTACTTGAGAGGATTGACTCCACAAGAGTTTTTCTTCCACGCTATGGCTGGTAGAGAAGGTCTTATCGATACTGCTGTGAAGACTGCTGAGACTGGTTATATTCAACGTCGTTTGGTTAAAGCTTTGGAAGATATCATGGTCCACTACGATGGTACCACAAGAAACTCTCTTGGAGATATCATCCAATTCGTCTATGGTGAAGATGGTATTGACGGTACTCAAGTAGAGAAACAATCTGTGGACACCATCCCAGGTTCTGATGCCTCTTTCGAAAAAAGATACAGAATTGATGTGTTGGATCCTTCGAAGTCTATTCCCGACTCTCTCTTAGAGTCTGGTAAAGAGATCAAGGGTGACGTTAAGTTGCAAAAGATCTTGGATCAAGAATATGCTCAACTTGAAAGTGACAGAAAGTACTTAAGAGAAGTTTGTTTCCCTAACGGTGACTTCTCCTGGCCATTACCAGTCAATATGCGTCGTATCATCCAGAACGCTCAACAGATTTTCCATAATGGTAGATATAAGGCTTCCGACTTGAGACTTGACGAGATCATTACTGGTATAAGAGGACTTTGTTCTAGGCTTTTGGTCGTTCGTGGTGATTCTCCATTAGTGTACGAAGCCCAAGAGAATGCCACTCTTTTATTCCAATGTTTATTAAGATCCAGATTGTCGGCTCGTAGAGTTGTTGAAGAGTTCAAGTTGAACAGAGCATCTTTCGAATGGGTTATGGGTGAAATTGAAACACAATTCCAGAAATCTATTGTTCATCCTGGTGAAATGGTGGGTGTCATTGCTGCTCAATCTATTGGTGAGCCAGCTACTCAAATGACGTTGAACACTTTCCATTATGCCGGTGTGTCATCCAAGAATGTTACCTTGGGTGTTCCTCGTCTTAAGGAAATTCTTAACGTTGCCAAGAACATCAAGACGCCAGCGCTTACCGTGTACTTGGAGCCAGAAATTGCTGCAGATATCGAAAAAGCAAAGGTGGTGCAATCGGCTATTGAACACACCACATTGAAGAATGTCACATCATCCACTGAAATTTACTATGATCCAGATCCAAGAACTACTGTCATTGAAGAAGATTACGACACTGTCGAGGCCTACTTCTCCATTCCTGATGAGAAGGTAGAGGAGTCCATTGAGAAACAGTCGCCATGGTTACTTCGTTTGGAGTTGGATAGAGCTAAAATGCTTGATAAGCAGCTTACTATGGCCCAAGTGGCTGAAAAGATTTCTCAGAACTTCGGTGAAGATTTGTTTGTCATTTGGTCCGATGATACCGCTGATAAGTTGATTATTCGTTGTAGAGTCGTCAGAGATCCTAAGTCTTTGGACGAAGAAGCTGACGCCGAAGAAGATCAAATTTTGAAGCGTATCGAGGCACACATGTTGGAATCTATTTCCTTACGTGGTATCCCAGGTATCACCAAGGTGTTTATGATGCAGCACAAGATCAATGCTCCAGATGAGACAGGTGAGTTCAAGCAAGGAAAGGAATGGGTCTTAGAAACCGATGGTGTGAACTTAGCTGATGTTATGGCTGTTACAGGTGTCGATTCTGCTAGAACTTACTCCAATAACTTTATTGAGATTTTGTCGGTTCTTGGTATTGAAGCCACCCGTACTGCTTTATTCAAGGAAATTCTTAACGTTATTGCCTTCGATGGTTCTTATGTTAACTACCGTCATATGGCTCTTTTGGTTGATGTGATGACTTCTAGAGGTCACTTGATGGCTATTACTCGTCACGGTATTAACAGAACCGATACTGGTGCATTGATGAGATGTTCTTTTGAAGAAACTGTCGAAATCTTGCTTGAAGCTGGTGCTTCTGCGGAGTTAGATGACTGTAGAGGTATTTCTGAGAACGTCATGTTAGGACAAATGGCCCCATTGGGTACTGGTTCTTTCGATGTCATGGTAGATGACAAGATGCTTCAGACTGCTCCTAGTAACGTTCCAGTTGCTACCGAGTTTGCTGAAGATGGTGGCGCTACTCCTTATAGAGAATACGAAATGGAAGATGATAAGATCCAGTTTGATGACGGTGCTGCAGGTTTCTCTCCTATCCACACTGCCCAAGTACAAGATGGTTCCGGCGGACTTACAACTTATGGTGGACAGCCTACCTCTCCATCGGCTACCTCTCCATTTGCCTATGGTGCAGCTTCTCCATCTTTCGGTGGTGCTGTATCTCCAGGATATGGTGGTACTTCTCCAAGTTACAGTCCTACATCTCCGTCGTACTCACCAACTTCCCCATCGTACTCTCCTACTTCGCCAAGTTACAGCCCAACTTCTCCAAGTTACTCTCCAACTTCGCCAAGTTACAGTCCTACGTCACCTTCATACTCGCCAACTTCGCCATCATACTCGCCAACATCACCATCATACTCGCCTACATCGCCTAGCTACAGCCCAACTTCGCCATCGTACTCGCCAACATCACCATCGTACTCTCCAACGTCCCCATCTTATTCTCCAACTTCTCCATCTTACTCTCCTACATCCCCATCTTACTCTCCTACATCTCCATCCTACTCGCCAACTTCACCATCATACTCACCAACGTCACCATCGTACTCGCCAACTTCTCCAAGTTACAGTCCTACGTCGCCATCGTACTCCCCAACCTCACCACAGTACTCGCCAACATCGCCACAGTACTCTCCAACATCACCATCATACTCCCCTACTTCGCCCCAGTACTCTCCTGGTTCTCCTGAGTACTCTCCAAACTCTCCAAAGGAGAAGAAGGACGATTAGACCCTATAGAGAAGTATTTGATTGTCTACTCAGCTTATTTGTAATTATACTATATACGTAATAAACACGAAAATATAAATGTGATTACCTGTACTATTAACATAGCTCTAGTGGATAGTTGAGAGGGATGTTTGCTTGGATGAGAACACAGAAAGTTGCTACCATATGTCCTTCCTCCATTGTAGAAATCGTGTCACGTGGATTTTTCGAACTCTCAAATAAATTATTTATACAAAGAGATGGTGTAAGAGATGAGGTAGGTCTTATAAGAAGTCGTAAGTATTGTATGGTATTATGTCCAATAACCTGAAAAGTGGCAACGACAAGAAGCCCAATTCTAAGGCAATATCAGGTTCCCTCAAAGATGTGGATCAAAAGAGAAGACAAGTCTTCAAACCTATTCTAGACAACCCATTCACTCAGTCTAACCTATGGCCCTTTGTGAAGCCTGAATTAGCTGAAAATATAATAGACCATCTTCTTCAGATACTTGCACCCATTGGAAAATATAACAAATTGCTTGTAGAATTGAAGCAATCGACCAGATCGAATTCATTGAAACCCACAGCACCTAGTTACCACAATGAAGTTCTTGTGGGGTTCAACTCAACGGTAAAGGCATTAGAAGACCAAGCATCTCGCTACAGAAGGAAGACTGAACCTGCTACAAAGCGTCAAAAGACTGGCGCCTCGAATAAATACATCAAGTACGTCTTCGTAACGAAATACGACATAACGCCAACAATCATTACAAGCTCGTTCCCAACTTTATCTTATACTTCATCGGAAAGTCCTGAGAATAGAGTAAAGTTAGTACAACTACCAAGAGGAACCGTGGCGAAATTGTCAGAAGTTCTTGGACAAGAAAACTGCGGAATAGTAGCATTAAGCAATAGTATCAACGAGGCCATACCGTTGTACAACCTAATTGACTCAGAAATAATAGATATAGATATTCCATGGCTTCAGGGGATCTTTAATGAAGACTTCAAGATCGAATTGCAAGATCTAGCATTGAAGTTCCTTGCTACAAGTGCCCCGATTATGCCGAAGAAAAACGACCAGAAAGCGAAGAAAAAGACTCCTGCTGTTCTGACAGAGCCTACGAAGGAATCCTAAGTCCTTTGGACCACACATAGACACTATAGAATAGGATAAAACTAAGCATAGCATAATAGAGAATCGCCATCTGAGCCAGTAATAGAGCACATTTGATTGTACAGCCTCTTGCTGACAAATGGAGCTATGCACTTCCAAACCACTCCAACAGCATCGTAAACGTTTACTTTACTGTAATAACTAAGCTGTCGTCATGCTACTTCGTGATGTCCACTCTAACAAAGCGCTCCTAAACCATTCTTTATCCATGGTAAAGCCATTCGAGATCTACGAGCCTGCATACTTCGTCCATAGTAATTAATTTGTTCCGGTCCGCTTGTGTCTCTTAGAGGTTCATATTATTAGCAGCAGCAGTTACTACTAAGAGGCTAAAAGTGTATAGACTAATGCATTAAAGTGGGGCTTCAGATAGAAGTTGACAATTCGGGGACGCTACCAAATTGTGTAATTTCGGCTATATATGCATTTCCGACAAGATTAGTATGGAGATTGGCTGGTCATAAGCTAATCTGAAAGAACACAAAGAGCTTAAAGGAGCGCTACCAAACTGCGTTTTCACGGCTATATGTATTTCCGGTAGATTACAATGTATAGTGGGCTAACATGAAGGAGTCATTATTTCGTATTAATAAGCAATTCCAGCGAACGGCTTTCCTCACGGAATGTTGACGTCAATCAACTTTGAATAGGAATACGCCTTGAAAAGCCTTAAACTGAACATGGCTTACGAATAGCTCGTAGATATCGGCGATTAACCACCAGATCGGAGTCTTGCGTTTGAGCTTAATAATTTAAAATCCGATTGCACTATAACGTGATTTTTGGTGAGCTCACTCATAGAAGTGTTTTTGCAACGATGTTTGGGTGCAAAAAAGATGAAGAATCATTTAAAAGGAACCATAAATTGGCTCGATTCTGAACTATTCAATTGTATTTCTCTATCACACCATAACCCAAACAAGGAGGTTAGAATTGATAAACACACTTAATTTATTACTATTAAACAAACATTCCAATGCCTTCCAACAGAGCTGCTATTTTCACCGGATCCAAGGATTTAGGAAAGTTAGCCAAAGTCGAGGAAATCGACTATCCTGTTATTAATGAAGATCAATTGATCATCAAAGCTGTAGCATTTGCAGCAAACCCAACTGACTGGAAACATGCTGTCCTTGATTGGGGAGTACCAGGTTCATTTGTTGGTACTGATGTCTGTGGTGTTGTCGAAAGTGTTGGAAAGAATGTCAAGGGATTTGCTGTTGGTGACTTTGTTGCCACTTACTTGCACAGTGGACCCGAAAGAGGAGCTTTTAGCGAGTACGTAATTGCAGACCCTCAGCTTAGTATCAATTTCGACAAGGAATCTTTCGACGTCGCTCCACTTCCAGTAGGATCTTCTCCTTCTTCCTTTATCAAGACCTTTGAAGGTGCTGCATCGGCAGCTTTGAGTTTAGGTACTATTGCGGTCTCCTTTGCCTACAGCATGAAGATTTCAGAGAACAAGGATGAGAACTCCCAAAGGTACATTTTGATTTGGGGTGGTGCAACTGCTACTGGTATTTATGCTATTCAAATTGCTAAGTTGGTTTATGGATTGAAGGTCATCACTACTGCTTCCCCAAAGAATCACGAATTCTTGAAGTCATTAGGTGCCGATGCGATATTCGACTATAGACAACCAAGCGTCATTGAAGATATCGTCAAGTTTGCAAACGGCAAAATTGCCTATGCTTTGGATGGAGTTTCTACTAAGGAGACATACCAACAAGTATATGATGCCACCAAGGGCTCGAGGAAAGTGGCTTTTGATAATTTGTTATTCTTGCCAAGTAGCGTCCTCACTGTCGATCCAGAAAGGAATTCAGACACTTTTGGTGCTACCCTTGTCTACTTAGCTGAAGGCAGAACTCAAATTGTGGCTGGTTCAAGTATCGAGCCAAGTCAAGAGTTGATCACCAGTTACAATCACTTCTGGTATGACCTTTTACCTGTCCATGTCCAAAAGCTCAAGACTCCATCATTGAGAATTTTGCCTAGCGGATTAGAATCCACTAATGATGCACTTGATCTTTTGAGAGAGGACAAGGTCAGCGGAGAGAAGGTAGTCTTCAGAGCCTAATTAAGGATAAATATCTACTACTGTCACCAGGAAGATATTATTTTTGGATATAAACTTTTTAGTTATATGTATTAACTATGTACTTTTTTAACCTTATCATTGGTTCTGCAACTGAAACATAAATTGGTTCTGTAAAGTAGTCAAGAAACCTTTCGATTTAGCAAGGGCCCACATACATCAAGTGAAACTTTGCAGTATTACCTGACACAACTTCAGCTTTGAAGAACTCCCAATACTTAAACTTTCCCAACTATTGATGACAGTCCATTGACGCTTTGTATTCCAATGTCTAATCACTTATACCATCAATAGACATATATTACTGGATTGATAGGAAACAAAGTTAGTATCTTGCTTGTCGGCCTTGTATATTACTGGCAAATACCACGACGTAAACTCAAGTCTGCTACCTCATATGACTGCCCTAATACTCTAATTTACCTGTTTCTTCTTTCTACCCCAGATTTCACTTTTCAAGCATTCCCAATGCAACCTTATCGAGGTAATATGAGATATCCACGCCTGCAGTCTCACTCATATAACACGAGTATTAGGTTTATGCATCAGATGATGCCAGAAGTATACTACTAAGAGGTAAACATATTAAGACACAGGAAATGTGGATACTTAAAGTACCAGTACCACACTTGCTTGTTTCGGTATATCACCGCTTGTTTCGGTACATAATTGGTTCCTGTCAAATTACTATGCAGTATAGTTGCTTGTGTTTGCATAATTGTATTAATAAGCACATTGAGCAAACGGGTATTCCCTCGCTATTCCGATGTCAGAATTGTGCTCGGATAGACTCCTTGACATCATTAAGATACTCAGGAATTCTCGCAGATATCGGCAGAAAACACTAATTGGGTGTTGTAATTACTAATTGTGTGTGTGAAATTGTTCCATATTGGTGGAGAATGCTAGAAAGTTGCTAGGAGCTTTGGGTGCAAAAAGAATAACACCATTTAAGAAGAACGTTACCTGGGGCCATTATTTAAAACTCGGTTCTTTTAGAAAAGTCATAAATAATTAAGTTCAATTAGTACACATAAACTCAAATCTACTCAATATTTAAGAAACTACAACAATGCCTTCCAACAGAGCTGCCGTCTTCACTGGTTCAAAAGATTTAGGAGAGTTGGCCAAAGTAGTCGAAATCGACTACCCAACCGTCAAGGACGATCAATTGATCATCAAGGCTGTAGCATTTGCAGCAAATCCAACTGACTGGAAGCATGGTGTTTTCCAATGAAAAGAGCCTGGCGCCTTTTTCGGTACTGATGTCAGTGGCATTGTGGACCAAGTTGGAAAGAACGTGAAAGGATTCGAAGTCGGTGACTTCGTTTCTACTTTCATGCGTGGTGGAACTGAAAGGGGAGCTTTCGCCGAGTACGTGAAAGCTGGTCCACATCTTACCATCAAGTTCGTTAAGGACTCTTTCGACGTCGCTCCACTTCCAGTAGGATCTTATCCTTCTTCCTTAATCAAGAACTTTGAAGGTGCTGCTTCATCCGCTTTGAGTTTAGCTACGATTGGTGTGTCCTTTGCACACACTTTGAAGATTTCAGAGAACAAGGAGGGTAACTCTCAGAAGTATATTTTGATTTGGGGTGGTGCAACGGCTACCGGTATTTATGCTATTCAGGTTGCTAAGTTGGTTTATGGATTAAAGGTCATCACTACTGCTTCCTCAAAGCATCACGAATTCTTGAAATCGTTAGGTGCTGACGAAGTTTTCGACTATAAAGAATCTAATGTAGTTGACAGTATCATCAAGGCAGCAAAAGGGGATATCGCTTACGCGTTGGATACTGTTGCCAAAAAAGAGACATACCAACAAACCTATGACTCCACAAAGGGGTCTGATACTGTTGCTTTCGACAATTTGTTGGCTTTGAGTAGCAAGGAACTCAAGCTTGATCCAGAAAGGAAGTCAGATCACTTTGGCACTACTCTTGTTTATTTTGCTATAGGAACCACTCAGTCCGTTGGTAATACTAAAGTAGAGCCAGACCAAGAATTGATAGCCGACTACAAGCACTTCTGGTATGACCTTTTACCTGTCCATGTCCAAAAGCTCAAGACTCCATCATTGAGAATTTTGCCTAGCGGATTAGAATCCACGAATGATGCCCTTGATCTTTTGAGAGAGGACAAGGTCAGCGGGGAGAAGGTTGTTTTCAGGGCTTAAGGTTGTTTCCATTAGAATCGTCTGTCACCTTTATGTGTTTCTTTTTCGAAATAATTAAGTAGTTTTTCATTTGATATTGATTTGCAGTCTTTGTATGTAGTTTTTAGATGCCTCTAATACATCCATTAGCTTATCAAGCTCGTAGAAAGTAAGTTATGACCTTAGAACAATCACTTGTATAACTCTAATATGAAGCGTTTATACTATACCAGCTACTGGCATGGCTTTGGTGGGTCAAAGCATTTCCAGCACCAAGTCCTTTCATGGGTCCTTCCAAACAATTTTTCGATAAGTCCCGTTATTCAAGGAGACTACTCGCGTATTTGTCCAACAACATGCCTTCAATTCTTTTAGTAAATCTCCTTGACCATTGATGTCACGGCATAATGAAAGTGATAGTTGAGCCTGTATACTCTTTTTATATCTCCGATTTGTGAGTGTACTGTAAATTTGCAATCAAGTTGGTGGAGTTTCTCTATGATAGAAGAGCTGTGCACCTAGCCAACTATCAAGCAATCTAATCCCTCATAGTTTTGTGGGTTAAATTGTATTTCCATTTAAAAGAATTAGCTGATTATATATTTTGGTGACAATAGTCGGATCACAAAGAGGACCCATCAATAAGCATTTCAAGCAACTTTCGGAGCAAATTAATGTTGATATCCCCGTATGGATGGAAATATGCCCTTGGACTTTATATAACACTCTATGTTTAGTGGTCATACCAGCTCTTTCTTAATTACCTGCACTTTTCCAGCTATTTTGGCTATTATGCAACATAACATGATCTCCGCATATACATGAGCAGAAGTTTTGCACCCAACTACTTCATATTGCGAGGCTTTAGCCACGGATGACGAAGTTCATTAATCATCTCAGAATAAGTAATTTTGCGGCTAAAGTCTGTATTTCCTATGTAAAGCAGAGGTTGTTAAACGGCATTTTGTTAGGGCTTAAACAAGTATGTTCTGAAATAAAATGATTATTTCAAATTCGTGAACCGGTGATATCTCAGTCTATTTGAAGCTGATCATCTAATCAACAACTACAACAAAAAACAATAAATGTGCCTCCTTGTGAGCATAGTTTGCGAATTAATGCTGTTACAACCGAGATTACGGGTCCGATGGAGATCAAATCAGATCCAGTTAGAAATGATGATTACACATAATTAACATAAAGCCGCCATTGGCTTGTACTTCCTATGTGGAAATACTAACTTCATGCTATATGACTTCGACGGGGGCCTCTGCAAAACACTTCCCATCCAGTGGAAATGACCGGAGATGCGCCCATGAGTACCGGATATAGTAACTCCGTGTTTTTTGATGAAAAAAAAAACAGACTAAGAAGGCTGCGACCGTTTTTTCCGGGTGGAAAGGTTGCAAAAAATGTCAAGGCCTTGTGTTTCAATTACCTATATATAAATGAGCAGTAAAACGACATAGATTTCAATCTTTAGTTTAATATCATCAATATATAATAACTTGCACATCACTGTTCCTGATATTATTATTATTATTATTAAAATATTCGAAACTCCTAAAGATATTATTTGCTATCTCAAAATGCCTTCTATCAAAGCTTCCGTCTCAACTGGTTCCACTGAAACCGGAAAATTGGCCACAGTTACTGAAATTGACTTCCCTATTATTGATGATAACCAATTAATATTCAAGGCTGTTGCTTACGCTGCCAACCCTACGGACTGGAAACATGCCGTCTTTGGTTGGGGTGCCCCTGGTTCTATTTATGGAACCGATGCGAGTGGAATAGTTGTGAAGGTAGGAATGAATGTCAAGGGTCTCGAAGTGGGCGACTATGTTTCCACGTTTATGCACGGGAATCAGCTGAATAAAAGAGGGGCCTTTTCCCAATATGTTATTGGAGACCCAGATACTACAATTAAGTACACTAAAGATACTTTTAGTGAAGATCCACTTCCAGTAGGAT
Source organism: Scheffersomyces cryptocercus (assembly GCA_030555905.1). NCBI lineage: Eukaryota > Fungi > Ascomycota > Pichiomycetes > Serinales > Debaryomycetaceae > Scheffersomyces > Scheffersomyces cryptocercus. The sequence goes on from JANIVO010000023.1 coordinate 245,096, forward strand.
CTTCTCCTTCTTCTTTAATCAAGAACTTTGAGGGCGCCGCTTCAGCTACTTTGAGTTTAGGTACTGTTGCTGTGTCGTTTGCCGACAGCTTGAAGATTTCAGAGAACAAGGATGAGAACTCCCAAAGGTACATTTTGATTTGGGGTGGTGCAACTGCTACTGGTATTTATGCTATTCAAATTGCTAAGTTGGTTTATGGATTGAAGGTCATCACTACTGCTTCCCCAAAGAATCACGAATTCTTGAAGTCATTAGGTGCCGATGCGATATTCGACTATAGACAACCAAGCGTCATTGAAGATATCGTCAAGTTTGCAAACGGCAAAATTGCCTATGCTTTGGATGGAGTTTCTACTAAGGAGACATACCAACAAGTATATGACGCCACCAAGGGCTCGAAGAAAGTGGCTTTTGATAACTTGTTGGGTCTTTTGAGCCAAGATATCAACACAGATAAAAATAGGCAATTGGATACATTTGCTGGTTCTTTATCATATTTAGCTGATGGAAGAAGGCATGTGATGGGTCCAGCAGTAATTGAACCAACAGAAGAATTCTTGTACAATTATAGACATTTCTGGTATGACCTCTTGCCTTCTCACATCAAAGAGCTCAAGACCCCCAATTTAAAGGTTTTACTTAGTGGATTAGAATCAGCTGGCGAAGCTTTGGAACTCTTACGTGAGAACAAAGTCAACAATGAAAAGGTTGTCTTCAGAGCTTAGAACACCATTTTATTTACATTATTGTGGACTACAATTCTTCAATTTTTTGGTCCATCATTATTATCCATGCTTGTTTTTACATATTTCTATATTCTATTTTTAATATATTGCTTGAATTTGTACCCGGTAGTAATTCTGGTCCTTTCAAAGATTACCATTTAGCTCCCACCAAAAAGTTGTTGTAGATTATTCAGTTGCATAGTGGGGAATGTCAAATTCAATGGTAGAAAATCCCAATGCACAGACTTCTCTTTATGACCTTGTTGTCTTCACTTATTCCCTATTAGTACTTGATGCAAAGGTATAACGAACAAGACATGTAAAATTTTTGATTACATTCTATTTAAATGGCGGACACTCTTTTTAATAATTCTCCAGACTAAAGTATTTTTCGATAATATTAGCATCAATTTAGTAAGGGTTACTAAAGTTATCACAATCTAAAACACTATGTCCACAAGAGTCTCTATTCATTGGATGCATTTGGCCAATACCGTCAGGATAAGGCAAGTACTTGTACAATTTACATCCAAATCACTCCTCTCGAGCACTATTGATATTTAGTAGAGAAGACTATAATACCTAACCTATACCAGGCTCTTGCACGTGACTACACTTCTATTCCTCTTCCACAAAACAAACACCTTTGCCGCAACACATCTTTTCCAAACGCGTTCACGAAATTATTCACTTTTAAAGATCACTTTCATTCAATTCGAGTACTTAAATGATTAGTGTAGTAGTGACATAGAGCATTGATATAGGTTCAGATTCAAATAGGGATACAGTATGACCAAGACCTTTTCTACTGCCTTGGAACTTCCTTGGGTAGAAAAGTACCGTCCCCACAAACTAGATGATGTTGTAGGCAACGAAGAGACAGTGGAACGTCTCAAGCTCATAGCACACGATGGTAATATGCCACATATGATCATCTCAGGACTCCCTGGAATTGGTAAAACAACCTCGATCCACTGTCTTGCATTCGAATTGCTTGGCCCGGAATATTATCAGCAGGCTACCTTGGAATTGAATGCATCTGATGATAGAGGTATAGATGTTGTTCGTAATAAGATCAAACATTTTGCACAAACCAAGATCCTGTTACCGCCAGGACGCCATAAGATTATTATCTTGGACGAAGCCGATTCTATGACTCCGGGAGCGCAACAAGCATTGCGTAGAACTATGGAAATATACTCCAATACTACCAGATTTGCATTTGCTTGTAATCAATCGCTGAAAATTATTGAACCTTTACAGCTGAGATGTGCCATTTTACGTTACAACAAATTGGCCGACGACCAGGTTTTGACCAGACTTTTGGAAGTAGCCAAGGCTGAAGATGTCAAATATAACAGCGAGGGTCTTCAAGCATTGATTTTCACAGCAGAAGGTGACATGAGACAAGCCATAAATAACTTACAGAGTACGGTTGCCGGTTTTGGATTCGTGAACGACGTTAACGTATTTAAAATTGTAGACCAACCTCATCCACTTGTGATTCAAAAAATATTAATAGCATGTACTAAGAATAAAGATATTGACGAAGCTTTGGCCTTGTTGGATGGATTGTGGGATAAAGGTTATTCTGCTATAGACATCGTTACCCTGACTTTCAAGGTGGCGAAGACGCTACCAGGAATAGGTGAACTGAAGAGATTGGACTTAATCAAAGAGGTTGGATTTGTTCATATGAGAGTGTTGGAGGGAGTGTCCACATACTTACAATTGTGTGGATTATATGCCAAAATTTGTAATTTGTGAAAAACCATGACGAGGCATTTGTATGTATAGATACAACGATATCAAAATAATATATCAATGACTTATTGAAGTAACATTTGACAATGTAGTAATTAAGAGTGAAAGAGCTGCCTATGCTAAATTGTTCATATATTCGTTATCACTAAGATCTAATTATACTTCCCTTACCTCTATGACCATGTTTAGACTAGAACCTAAACCATTAATCTAACTAGTGCTTACTGTAAGCCTCACACAACATTTCAAAATGCTTCACTTGATCTTCAATGAACTCATTTGGATTCTCTCCAGCATTTTCATTCTTCAAAATACTAACCACGAGGAAATAGTTATTGTACAAGAAAATCTCTTTTTCGGTGGATTTCTTACGCCCACTGCCAAAGGAGTGGGTACTCAATTTCGTAAGGAAGTTCTCAAAGTCGTTCCTTAATCTGTTAACTGAAGTATATATAGGCTCTCCTTTAAAATCCTTGCTCTTATCTTTGGATGTGCAGAGCTTTAACAAACCCAGCAAAAATTGAGCAAACTGCTGAGTCACGTTCACAGGAGCTAATGGCGCTCCTTCTTGCTTATGAACTACCGCTTTCTTCATTGATTCGCAGTTCAAATCGATGACTTTCGTGAAATGCGGCCAGAGTATAAGTAATAGGGAGTTGTGATAATCGTCAAGAATTGGAATGTGAAACTGATCATGAAGCTGCGATTGTGAATTCTGGATAAGTCTTATCATGAGCAAAATGGCATAACCATCGCATGTTCCAAAGCTCGAGGATAATGCTTGTGCTCTTGCTGTATTAGCGGAACTATTACTTTTCAATATCAAAGAAGGTGTGTGAGTAATGAGCCAGGTAACAAACTCCGCTCCCATTTTGAAAACATTGTTAAACATTACGTGGTACCACTCTCCCTTATGTGCTCCTGAAGTATCAAGAGCATCTGGTGGATTATTTGGGTCAAGTTTGAACAAGGAGTCTACTTTTTCAAACTTCTCATTACCTTGGTAGAAGAACTCAATGATGAAAAGGTACTCCACGATAATGTTATCAATGAGAGCAATGGAGTACTGGTTGAATACAAATTCAAGCCAGTATGCAAAGGGTGTGGTTTCAGCAATTTGTGACGGCATGGCTGTATTTGTGTCAGGTGTCCTTTCCATTTCAAGGACTTGTACTCTTTTATCTATAGATTGCAAATATTCACTCATATTGAGCTGGTTGGCGGCCGAGTTAGGGTGAGTACCCTGAGATTGAACAGTGGAAGAGCTGGACGTCATCCATCCTCTCCACGATGTTCCAAATATACCTATCAGCATATCTCCACTATTTCCAAGGACGAATGTCTCGTCTACATGACGAATGTGTAACTTTTCCAATGCATAGATATACTTCGCAAAACGGGTCTGGTAGTACCATCTCATGGTGAAGATATATGCAAGTTTCAATTGATTGGCCAACTCCTTATGCTGTTGCTGAAGAAATACATAGGCCTCTTTTACTGTGAGCAAGTTCTGCTGAATTGTTTGAGATGAACTCTTTGTTGAAGACCTTAAAGCTTTGATGTTTTTTATGATGAAGTCTCTGATGCGCTCAACAGCCTTACTGGTTAGCAACTCTATTCCTGCCTCCAATTGCTTGAATGGCTCCGAGTCTATGTACATCTTGGACAATTCAGTGTCCAGGTTGCCAGCCTTTATATTGGCGATTAATTGCAGTTTCTCTGTTAAAAACTTGAGGTTGTCTAACCAATTGACGTCTACTTCATCATTGATGATACTTTTCACTACATCTGGTGAAATGGCTAGATCGAGGATGATAGGATTGAGTTTCTCCATGATTGTGCGTTGTAAGGATGAATCTGCCGAGAGCTTTGTAGATTGTTGTTGTAACGAAACAAGACTGGAAGACAATTGAGTTAAATCGGAGTGAAATCCTTCTAATATGGTCTCGATCGGTACTAGTTTATGTCTGTAATCTTTGATTGCATTGTGGAAGTTCAAGAAGTTCTGGTTTAGTCTAGGTAAGACATCAGGGTCTATCGAGTCCAAATCGAAGTCTCCTGAATCTTCAGCAGCAACATCGATTCTTAGTTGTTCTAATATGAAAGGAAGATGATTTTTGTTAGCAGAATCAAACTGGATATATTTCTGGAGGTTCTCGAGTGAACTATTTTCAGGGGAGTTCTGTGGAGGCGTTGGTTCCAGCAACGAGTCTTGTGTCGGCAAGATGCTCTTGAGTGTTTGTAGAGCACTCATTCAGAGACGTTAAAGATATGCAGAAAACGAAGCGGTTGAAATAAAAACAGATGAATTGAAAGGAAAAGGCCCACAATTGACAATGAAGATGACAGAAACAGAAACAGAAACGAGCCCGAACTCGGTAGTGCTCTCAATAGTTGGATACTAATGAAGAAGAAGAAATGATTTGAATTATTTACAGCCAACGAGGTTATGGTTTTTGATTTCCGTGGTGTTTACGTCACGTGAGAGAGAGTGTAGTGAATACTAGTGGAATTTAGTGTTGCGGTAATGATAAATCAAGCCGTTTTGTTTGTGGGGGAAGAAAAATTGATCTCATAGTGAGTGCTAGCGAGAGAGATAGTTCTTTCGAGTAGAGTGAAGGTCATCCATTCAATTTTCAATTGCTCAGGGAAAGGATATCGCTTTCGGCTGTATTCCTAGATAACACGTCCACAGTGCAAGAGTGAAGACCAGATTATATCGCTCAATCCCAGGATATAGATATATCAATTGTGAGAACGCGTATAACCGACCGAGCATTGGCACATTGGTGGATTTGGACTCCTCTTTGCTACTTCAATTGATACAAAGGAGTCTCTTACTTCCAAGTTTAAAGGACCCTACTCAATTAGACACCATGGCAGAACTACCGGAGAGTACACCCACAACTCCAGAACTACCACTGCCACTGCCACTGCTGCCACAGCTGTTACTGCTGCTTCCGTCTTTCACTTTGCTATCCCCTTCACAACGAGATGTCACCGAGTTCCCTCCCACACCGCAACTGATCCTTGCCGTAAGAGCTGGCCCAGGGAGCGGAAAGACGTTCACAATGGCCAACCGAATCGCCACTTTAATATCAAAATACGCGTTGAAACCAGAAGAAATCCTCGTCTTATCAATGACAAATCGTGCAGTGAGCTCTTTACGTGGGTCTTTAGACTTCATCCTTAACAACAATGAGATTTCATCAAGACTTGAACTAAGAACTTTCCATTCGTTTTGTGCTAGTTTGGTTGACCAATATGGTCACCTTTTCTTTCAGTCAACTGTGAAAAGAAGGTTGATGGATGATTTGAGCTGGCGAAGCTTCTCCAACATCTTCCTGGCGAAGACCATAAGTATTGCAGGAAAGAAAGTAGAGGGAACTTTAACAGCACTGTCGCTAGAGAGAATCTTACTCGGCGTAAAAGGCGGCGAATTCAGTGTCCAGCAAGCTTCTGATAAATTCAAAGTTAACAAGGATTACTTGAATGAATTATTGCTATACTTAGAACAGAATGGAATGATGCGATACCAAGACTTCATTTCAGACGCTATCTCAATTATGGATAGTTCGCTGGGCGAGGGAGAGGCATCTTGGATTCCGCAATTGGCAAGATATAAAGTAGTAATAGTCGACGAGATCCAAGACATGCACTATCTGCTTTTAAAAGTAATTAAGAAGGTTGCAAACTACCCCACATATGGACAGCAAGGAAAACACTTGACTTTTGCTGGTGATCCTAATCAGTGCATCTACGAATTTCTAGGATCCTCACCAGAAATGTTACTGAATCTATCAAGCAACTTCCCAAACTATGAAATAAGTGACTATACGTTGCGAGAGACTTTCAGATTAACGCCCCAAATCCTAGAGGCAGCAACAGCAATAGCAGTGAAGAGGCAGGGTCTACAAAAAATCCAACTCCATTCAGTGAAATCCGAATGGGTCAAACCAACAGCATACAGCACAGCTTCTGCTACAGAAGAATACGATTATATAGCATCTGAAATTACGAGGCTAATATTGCAGCTGGGCGGTTTGCTCAAGCCAGCCGATTTCATCATACTTGCCAGGACTAACAAGGAAACGCAAGCCATAGAAGAACATATGAGGGAACTGTATGGATTGAGAGCAAATAAGTTCTCCCTGAGCGCCTCTTGGACAAGTAGTAGAGTACATCTTTTACTTGATATCCTTAACGTTGTGAATCAAGGGGCTGGTTCTGATTTTGGTTTGCTCTGTTCGATATTGAAAATTGACAAGAGGCCTGGAGCAAAATTAAGAGTATCTAAATTGTTTACTTTATATGATCGATTGAAAGTGGCTGAAAGCAACATTACTCCTGGAACTATCAATTTAGAAGAGTTTATAAGGAGGGAGATTAGGAACTTGGAGGTTAATAGTGAAGACAAGAAAGCGGCGAATGCACAGGGAACATTTGCATCGATTTACAAATATCCGGATCATAAAGACACTGTTAACTCTATTATGGTATTCTTGGATTCTATAAGAGAAGAAAGAGATAATCTAAAACTTAAAGAAACTCCAAAGGCTATCATTCTGTTACTTTATGAGATTATGCATAAACTGAGTTTACTTGAGTATCTAAATACGCCCGATACAATCAAAGGTGGACGTTCTTCTAAACCAGGCCTGATGGCAACTGATGAGCAGCAGCAAAAGTTGGATCGAAATATTGCAGCATTTTACCTTTCTCTAAAGAATTCGTATTCTCAATATGTCGATCGTGATATTCGAGAGGATTCTTTTCTTGAACATTTCCTCAAGACGTATAATGATGATGTCACAGTAGCAAATCCGGAATTGATAAATATATCTACAATCCATATGGCCAAGGGCTTAGAATTCCCAGTTGTCTTTCTTCCTGGTAGTTCATCATCGTTTGGTCCCTCGCTGTATTGGGCATCGTTATTGTCCGACTACAAAACTATCCCGGAGCCTAGTAAGGGCCGCCTATTTTATGTGGCATGCACAAGAGCGAAGAATTTACTTTACATTGGCATTCCAGGGCGTTTAAGTGATTTGCCAAAGCTGGTGTCTGAAGTCCTCACTAAAGACGTTCCTTCCTTGTCTTCACAGATTAATGAAAGGGGATCTCTTTTGCAAAATTTGTCACTCGAGTTGAACCGACCACTACCTTCACCAACGAAAATAGTGGAAGGTAGCTCACTCCTTTCAAGTTTAAGTATAGGTCTGCTGAGTCAGACCGCAACTAGCAGCTCCTTTCACTTCGCGCGTAGATACCACACGGTTTCTACTTTTTCTACGCATAAGTTTCTTGCTGCTTCTTTACATAGAATTAAGAGAGCGGTTCGATAGCGCGCAAAAATAATGTCAAAATGCTGGTGCCACAGTAACAGATGCGCTTCTCGCGCATTTTTTCCCCGAGTCATTTTCCTAATTTAATTTTCTCAATCTTGACTCTGGAGATTCAGATAATATGAGATTGATTTAATTGCAATAGATTTAATCAGTAAATTAGAATTCATTTTTCATTTCATCTCCAACCATTATCTCTAAGTCAGGACTAGGAGCTGGAATATGGCAGATGTGGATAAGGTCAACGACCAGCTTTTGAAAGAAGACATCTTCGAAGATGACTACTTGAAAGGATATGGTGATATCCATAAATATCTAAATGAATTCCAGGTGAATGTAGTACATGGAGACTTTTCTTCAAATCACAGTTTTTTCCGCCGAAATTGTTCAGAAGAGAATGATAACTATGCTCTTGGTAAAAAGAATCCTGCTATTACAGTATTCAAAAAGAAGAAACTAGAAGGTAAAATTTCCAAGAATATATATGGTCACAGTCTTGCAATAGGTGACACGGATGTCAAAGATCCTTCCAAGTCGAGAGTAAGTTGCCTCAGGTGTCGTAAATTTAAGAAAAAGTGTTCTAGAGAGTTGCCCGAGTGTACGAATTGCTTATCTTCTGAGGAGTTATGTACTTATTTGCCTCGGAAACGGAGGAGATCAAAGAGATCAGGCTCTCCTAATTATATCGCTGCTAATGACAATACGGAATCAATGGCTGAGCTAGATCTGTTAAATACTGGAAATGTAACTCCTCCATGGAGAGGTCTGGCGTCATCTTCTACAGCGACAGTAAGAGCAGCTGAAGGTGAGCCATCAACAAATTTTGAGGCTAGAAAGAGGTTATCATTGCCAAATATATCTAGAGGTTTTCCGCAGGTCCAGAAATCGCAGAAATTGGCACACGTTCAAAACAAGGATATTACAATGTCAGACAGCATCGTTGAGTCAAAAACAGGAACGATACGAGGGAATAATGGAACTTCTACTCATGCTTATAACGAAACGGATACAAAGAGACAGTCTCATGATTTCAGACTTATATTAAATTAGATTGGGCTATAGACATGTATAATGTGCTTATAGATGGTATAATACAATAATTATTTATTTCATATCGAAGTGTGCCTCGCTTCATACCAACAGTAAGTCGTCGTAGTATTCAGATAGGTTGAATTTTGGTTTTCACAAGAAATGGGATCATGCTAACTTTGATAACAAACTCATCACGTCCACTGAAGCTTCCAGTGCATTGCCATCGTCATTTTCATCAGACTCGTTATTACCTGGTGTTGGACTATATGCGTCATCGTCTTCTTCATCATCAACATCAACCAGCCCAATGCTCTCGTGTTCATGCTTCAATTCCAAGTCATCTTTATGGTGGCTTTCAAACTCCTCAGAAATCGCCAGTTCCAGATCAATGTCGTCATTACCGATATCGAAGTCACTCGTGTCGTCGTCACTCTTCACGATCTTAATAATATCAGTCTGTTCTTCCCTGTCGAACTCCTTGACTTCGATATCTTCTGAGAATGCAACCTTTTTGAGCGATGATGGAGTGGAACCACCTGAAGGAGTTTGCGAAAGCCTTCTTCTTTTTGGTAATGGAGTTTCCTCTTCACTACTTGCATTTGTACGCTTGTCGTCATCGTCGTCATCGTTTTCGTATGTAGGTAAATCATCGTTGTCATCGTCATCTGCATCAAAATCGTTACCATTGGGTTCACTGTCGTTTGTAGTCTCATAAGATGGTGATGGATCTTCCTCTTCAGTAGACTCTTTAGTGAACTTAACTTTACTATCTCCGATGCTTCCTTCTTCTTCGTCGATCATTTCCCTTAACTCGCTTCTTGTCTCATGTAATCTAACGAGTTTGTCATTTATAATCGCTATTTTACTCTCTTCGGTCTTCGTTCCTTCTGTGATAATCTTGGACAAGTTTTCCAATTGCTTTGAGATCTGTTGCTTCAACTCTTTTACTTCTTTGATGTTGGCAAGAGACACCTCACTAAGTTTCTCCAACATGTTTAACTTAGATACATAAACTTTTGGAGAAGGCAAGTTATCAGTCAACGCTGGGTCCGTGGGTAAGTATGTTTTCGATTGGATTCCAAATTGAGTTAAGTTAGCCTGTGTGATATCGGTCAACAGATTTAGCTTTAAGAAAAGATCATTAAGACTTCCTAATTCTGGAGCTACCGAGCCGATTGATTCTTTGCCTGATTTCCTGGATGCCGAATTGGAACTGTTGCTATTGATTCCCAGAGAGATATCTGGGGAGTTCTTACCCTTAGTTTTAGGCAACGGACTCTTAACTGCTTCTTTCATTTTGGCAATATCTGCCGCTCCGAAGATCTGTCTTTGTTCCCAGACATTAATCAAACGTTCAATTTTTGGTTTTGTGGCGTTATCCACTGTGTTATATGCTTGATTCAATACCGAAGGCAAAACGGCAGCAAAGTCTGTGATGAATTCTGGCTTTCTTTTCCTTCTAGCCTGTTGTACCACGTCATTGCAGAGATACAATAACGATAGCTTCTTCACCGATGGATCGTTCAATGGTGAACTTTTCAGCGGAATGCTCGAGAGACTGGGCAAACTGTTGATGTAGGAAGCCCAGAACTTAGCGCTATCAGCACTATGACGATGATGGAAAAGAACCCATTGGGAGATGGATACAATGGACTCTTGTGTGTCCTGGAGCGATGCTAGTTTTGACTTAAAGATGTATGGAGTATACGACATTTCTGGCGGCAATGGTGAATTCAGCGGTTAAAGCAAGTCCAATAGCAACGGGGAGTATTTTTCTTTGTATAAGACCCGTTTTCTTTGGACCGTCAGGTAGTATACTGATGGAATTGGAGAAAGAAATGGTGTTCACCTCATCATTCATCGGCTTGTTTGAACTTTGAAGCGAAGAAATGTTTAATTTTTCAGCGCAGTGCGAGTTCTAGCGAGAGAGTGGGGGGAGTTAGTGGGAGCTCGTAGGGACTTCTGACCGAAAAAAAGTGAGGCAGGTGGTGAGGAAGGCAGTGAAACAGTGAGACTTTAGGAGAAGATCAGGACGGAGAAACAACATAGTAGTGGTGGATAATCAGCGAGGGGGAAAAGTGATGAAACGTCACAGCGGGACAAAAGTATTGAGGGAATTCAGAATTATGAGAGTGATATAACCAAGACGATAAACTAGAAGGCTGTCACTCAGTCACTCACAAAAGAAGTGAAGAGAACGCTACTGACAGATTTTTTATCGGAGTGTGTGCAATGAAAATTTATGAGAATTCTCCATTTGTGGGGCAGCGATTTTGGTATTGTTGATCACTTATGGCTACATTAATAGATGCTTGCCATGAATTGCGTGGACTTACTGTAGTGAAGTCTCTTGTGGTAAGGGAAGGTAGTACTAGCAAAATAATCTCTAGACAAGAGATGTTAAACACGAAGAAAAACAGGAGAAATAGACAAAATTGTTCTTGAACAGAGTGCCCGTATTTGGTGTCACGTGCAGCAACATCAGCGGCTTCAATTTCTATGGTGATTTACCATACATTGGTGGTCATAGTGACTTTTGCACCCTATACAATAGGTAAAACTCATTCACCGAGTCTCCTAAGAGAGAGATGCTATTCATGTCGTCTAACATAGTAAATATCGGAGCATACAGTCTATATGAGAAGGACATACATTGCTAGGGTACTTCTAACACCATATTGAACCTACCTGCAAGATGGTGAGCGGCGTCTTTTTTGCAGCTTTCAGACCCATACGGCACCTTTCAAGGTAGTCCGTATTTTTTTGCTATTTATACTGTTAAATACAAGGGACCTCGATAATTATTTTTACTGCACAATGTGATATCATTTTGATTACAGCCGCATGTTTTGATTTGTTGCCCATATATAGAGACTGTTCTAGTGGTGTTGCCAACAGTCCATCAAGGGGTTCACCTACTCTCACGATTTGCGAGGTCCGTTGTTCTCGGGTTTCCCTTTTCACACAATTGCTATCTAATTCAATGCCACCTGTCAATGCAATCCATATCAATGAAAAATATGCACTATAGGTGATAGAAATTGAGCATTCACATAGAATTTCAATTGTTGGCTATTCCCCATTGGGTACCGGACTTGAGGAATAGATCAGTAGTGGAATCCGCCCTTGTCTTAAATTACACTCTGACTTTGTATTATCCGTCACAAAAGGCAATTTCACTTCAACTCAGGATATTTCAGAGAGAATTCGAAAGTAGTATTCTACTACAGAGTAAGTGAAATTTTCTTCCTCTTTTCATTCTAATTTACTGTTTGCTTGAATCAATTACCATTTGCTAAGGTCAACACATATCGGCGAGCTTTGTACCATCCCAAACATAGTCGGCAGTGCTTCAACTACCTCGGTTAGCGGGTGAGGTACGACGATGGCTTTATTTCATATTTGACTAACGGCTGTCCGATCTCGGATGTGATTTCAAATATTTTTTCGAGCCAATCTGATAAATTCTGGTAACGCAGGTGCGCAATAAGGTGGTGGCAGATTGCATTAGTGGCTGCTCTTCCAGTACTTTCATCGAGCTCGACGAAGCCAACGATGGAATAGATAACTTTACTACAAGTACACTAGGATAATGTATTTCACATGACAAGTCTGTTGTTGAATTGAAGCCATATATGCAACATAGATAATCTACCTCATTAGGAAGATGTACAGATGTTTATAGCTTGGCGATGTAAGCAGCAAAGAGTACGTTCGCCCCTTGCAGAGAAGCAAATTGACCTCAAATTTCACACCTTATATTTATATACAAATCCAGAACTACGTATACGGATACTGGAACATTATTTATGACCAAATTTGTAACTGCTCGAAAAAATCAACTCTCTTTCCTTCGACATTGTCGAGATTATGAGCTACCGAATGCCTTAAATCGTCAACCATGAGAGGATGACCACAGGTAACGAATGCAACAGAACCAGGGGACTCTTCAACTTCAGATAAAACAACATTCTCCATGTTTGGCCTTCCTTCTTTGAAGTTAATATGGCTCAACTCTTTCTTTATTATTTTGACAATGTTATTCTTGGTTTCAATTGAGCCGTCAAAGTTTTCGTCTACTTCTAAACTTCTTGCATCACATTTATCATCAATTTGTTTCTCCTTCTTCTCCTTGTTGCTCGATTCTTCATTGTAGGAGTCAGTTTCGTTCACCACCAGGAGAAATCTCTCATTGAATTCACTCAAATGGGCCGTTGAATCAGGTTGCGTTACGTAAACCGTTGTCTGAATGTTTGTTCTCTTAAGAGCTATCAATTCCTCGTAAAACCAGTATAGTGATCTGTATTCTCTTACGACCCAAACTAATTTAACGAAGCCATTGGATTTCTGTCTTTTCCTAAAGTCAACGTCCACAGCTTCGGAATAAATTCCTGGGATTCCGTTTCCACCGGCCACAAACACAGCAGAATCGTATCTCTTGGCTGCAGAGGGTTCTCCGTATGGGCCTTCAACTGCAACTCTAATGCTGGTTGATTTTCCTGGATGAGTTGCTAGGTATTGATAGAGTCCATGTGTAACTCCACCTTTTACCTTGCAGTACAATACAATACTATCATGTTGATCAGCAGAATCGGTAAACGTGAAAGGGTGCGATTGCCAGAAGCAACTTGGCCTTATGAAGTGGATGAATGCATGGCCTCCTGGAACGGAGCTCCAATATTTTGGCTTTGGAATTATAACTTTTAAAGTTTCATCAGCCAACAAGTATACTTCTGCCTTTGGAACACCAAACGATGCCAACCTGAAAATTCTGACTACTCTATCAAAACCCCATACTGCAACAGCAGAATACATAAACCAGACATAACCTAAATCGACAACATGTATCCAAGCACCGCAGACCCAGCAAAGTGCCAAAAGTATGTGGAAAAGTAAGAAGACCTCGTACCATCTTCTTCTGAGAAATAACATTCCTTGCACCATGATGATCCCACCAGCAACACAAGCAATGGCTCCACCAATCATGTATCTTGCTTTCATTTCCTCGTGATAGTAGTCTCCCAAAGAGATAGAAAAACAAACAGCATGTACGACGACCAACACGAAGTCAACCCTTGCAACCCATCTATGGAAGACAATAAATGTTGCAAAGTTCCATCCAGTGAGCCATTGCAAGAAATTATTGCGACCAGCAAAAAGAATCAATAGTGGCATTATAATAGTAGCTGTAATTCCTGTTCTATCGGCAACATAACGCATGATGGCATTTCTTCTACCATTGAAGACAGGATCTTCATCAACATAGTAAATATTGACAGCACAGAGAACCATTGTCAGAGCTAGAAACCCTATGAGTACAAGAGATTCCAGACGAGAAGGTATCATAAAATTGAATACCTTCATAAACCTTTGTTCCTGTGATTTCTTCTTAACAATTGTTGCGCTTAATGTAATATGCTTTCTAAAAGTATTTGAAATCTTTCCATTGAATTTTTTGACTAATCCAGGAAAGAGAATTTTTGACCAGTTTGCAATAGCTGCAAGGATAAAAACTAGAGCCCAATATCCAAGAAGTCCAGAACCATAGTACAAAGTATAATCGTAGTTGTTTAAAAATACATCATACGCTCTCTGGTATAAATGAGCTAGACTCTCGTTTAACTTAATTGGAGTATCAACTGGAATAGTCACGTTAAATCCTGGAATATCACTAGGATCAACTGCATATTTTGTGTAGTTGTCGTAGGATAATTGAAACATTTCGAGCGATATTGAAGTGTTATAGTTCTCTTCACAATAGTCGCTGAAGGCTTTGATGTTAGAAGAAGTATTTCTTCCACCAATACTATAACAACCAGCAAGTGTAGCTCTAGCGTTTGGTTCAGTACAGAAATATTGGTCACTCAAGGAAGAATCTGCACCAAAGCTAGCAGCTCCATTTATTTGGAGCTGACAAGCATACATTGTCTTCTTCCCCGATCCATATTTCTCATATGGTGCACCACTGGCTCTAGCTAGAGATAATGTTGCAACAAAAGCTAAAGTCCAATCTAATTTGCATCTCATGGTTTAGGCGGGTTGATGATGTAAAGTTAAATATCTCTATTGTAATACTGTTCATGGGAATGAGAGATTTATATATATGTGAAAGAACGGAATCAGTTTCGCGAGAGAATGAGGGAAGACCTAGGGCAGATATTCATTTAATTCACCGGGATTCAACTGCAGCCACATGAAATGGGTTATTAGTTACGAAACTAATATGTAAACGGCAACCTGAAGAAAAGTCTCGTACACCATTGGTTAAAGTTTATGCCCCCAATAAAATAACAATAGCAATATATCCCAAAGGGCAGAAAATAATCTGAAAGCGATGGCAATCATAGTACCTATTGTTGCAAAGTGTTCACAGTGTGTATTCTATCATTGTTGGAGATCGAAATGACATGAGACGTTTTTGCAATTATGTATTTCACAACCGGAAATAGTAAACCTTCTTAATCAGGATATGCGCATTCGCCAAATATTGCATAGGGCTACCCGAGATATCGGATTCCTACAATGTGTATGACAAGAAGCCTAACCAATCACATGTTACTGAAGCTGGCTTGTGGAACTGGGACCGGTCTCCTAAGTAATGAGATGTTTTAGATAGGAAGCAAAGGAGCAACTTCCGGTGGCCGACCTTAGAAAGCAGGGTTGCATGCTGTGATTTGCAATTGTAATTATAAGCATATTTTAACTCACCATGCATGTACTTCTTTGCCCGCCTCCCCTCCTCTGGGAAGTAGAGTTATGTTGCAACTTGGGCCAAATTGCTTGTCAAGAAAGGGGTATCTACAGATGGTTATGTCAATTAGTTCACAAATTCTGGGCTTTTGCATTCGCTCGGCGGTTAAAAGATTGATAGATTACAGGATATCCCTAAAAAGTAGCCAATAAAGGGATGTCCAAGGGAAAGTTTACCCTTTTAATCTCAAAAAGAAACAATATGCATGTAATACGTATACGAATTCTTGGATCCACATTATGAAATAATGTCGAGGAAGCCAACTTTAAGGAGTGTGCGCTCATCCAATTGATTTGCGCACTTATTCATATTCCGCCAGGCGGGCACCGTATGTTATGAGCATAGACTTTGGAATTCGAAAGATTTTTCAACGTAGATTTTTAAGATAAACTTTGTCGGATCGATTCAAGTCCCCCTCCTCCTCACCCCATTCAAATATTAAGTTCTGTAATTCTTCAAATTTGAGTCATAATGCCGTGAGGGATAATGTTTGAAAAATGCTCCACCACTTGAACTCCTGGATCTGGGCCGACGGCACCAGAGGCACATTTCAGCGAGTGGCTGGTGGAGCTGTGCCAAGCTCCGTTCATAATTTTACGGTTGATGTCATTCCAAGACTTTTCCGTTCAATAGCGATGAGAGAGTTCCTCACCAACGAAACGTCCTAAGAACAATACCAAGTAGATATACATCTCGCTTCCCGTTACGGTATCTGCACAACAGCAGCAGTAACACTCTCCTGAGCCTCTTTGCTACTGTATCCCAGAAAGTCCTGCTTTACTACTTTCACTGCACATAATCATCATTCCATTTTTCACGTTCTGCCAGTGCTTGAGCTTCACATAACCAGGAGCCACCAAACACACCCGCACCCATTTGAAAGCTTACGTCACATGCCTAATCCTAGTCATCGCAAGAGATTACCATGAATGGCACAATTGAGGAGCCACTTTACCACCCTTTCGTCTACAGACTTTAGTTCCCTACACACACGCCAACACAAGAGCTATTTTCATCACACTCACAGACACCATAACAGCATTAACCCAGCTTCATTTGTAATGTACTAGTCTAATATACCCTTCCACCACTTAAGTTATCTCACTCCATATACACCACAACAAGTACTATCACTGCACACAATCACATATGTTATATTCACCCATACCGCAGTACTCACACAAGATAAAGCCACAAAACCGCGTGTCCGAGAACTTTGGAATATCAAAACACGCTGAAATAAGCACAAATACACCGATCTATTGCCAGTAGAAGTCAGCTAATGACGGTGGAAAAGGATACTAGGGAACGTAGAAATTAAAAAATTCATAGATAGAGCTAGCCATGGGTCCGAAAACTCGCAAAGCTGTGCAGAAACCCACCAAAAGCGTGAAATCAACGAAGGAAACTGTTATTGAAGAAGAGCTCATTGTTCCAGCTACAAGAACAAGAAAGCTCTCGGCCAAAGTCCTAGAGAACATTATCAAGCCAGAAGATGTGCGGGGCGCATCAACTCCCACACAGCCTAAAAAGAGAATACCCTCGTCGCCTTCCACATCGAAACGAGTAGCCAGTCAGGGCCCAGTGTCTACTGCATTAAGCAAGAAATTGAAGGCATCTCACCCTATCATCACAGAACAAGACATTCTATCCTCGGATAACAGCCAAGATTTGGTGGAATTGATCAATGGACTAGTCAACTCAAAACAAGACGAGATTTTTACCAAATACAAAAGTAAAGTACAGAGCCAATTGGATAATGACCATCGGTTAATACAGGACTTGAACACGGATTTACTTCAGAAAGAGAGCACAATAGACAAACTTAAACAGGAAATAGAACAGCTCAAAGCGAGTGTACATTCTGGCTCAAAGAGAGACATATCAATTGATGAGAAAGAGAGCTTGTACGAATCACCTATCAGAAAGAAGAAGACTAGAAATGTTGAAGGGTCTAGTAGCTCCAAAATTAGTCCTGAACAGCTCACTAAGGAGTTCGAGAATATTGGATTCACTTTGGACATGTTGGAGTTGCTAACAGGTTTGAGAATTGTGAATTTCGAGGAGGACGACTTAAAGTACTACTTTGACGTGAAACAATCTTCGTCCAGCACAACTGATGAAGGAATATACATCAACTACCAGTTGGTTATCTCCAAAAGCTTCGAATCTACTGCTGAGATCAGATACATACCGACATTTTTAGAAGCTTTGGATAGTGATTATGATGAAGACGATGAGGATGGTGGAGATGTTGTCGAAAACGCCAAACTGTTGAGACGCATACTTCCTGAGTACTTGTGTGAGAACTTGTCGTTTCCATACAACACCTTATCACAGTTCTACGGTAAAGTGAGCAGGGCACTTAATAAGAGGAAATAGGTATCAAGTTCAGGAAAGCCTTTGGCTATTCTATGTATTATATTTATCTAAGTTATTACAGTGGTATAATAATGACCAATCAAGTATACCCAAGTAGATTCTAATCCATGTGTCTAAGTCTGTAATCATGCTATCGAGCTAGTGCTCAATGACCTTTCACTCTTTGCTTCATTGTCCCTTTTCTTTCTATCTATGCTATCACGATAGTACCATCTTCAGCCTTAGTGATCTTCAAGCTCTTCAAAACTGTCTTTAATTCTTCTGATTTGTCCTTAGACATCTTTTTGATTACCTTGTATAAGTTTTCCTCGGACTTTGAATCCAAATACTTGGCCAAAGTGGCTTCCTTCTTGGATTCCTTCTTGGACTTTGTCTTCTTGGATTCAGACTTTTTATTTGAGGTCACTTCTTTCACAGTCTTGGTTTCTTCCTTCTTTTGTTCAACAGGGACTTCTTGCTTCTGTTGAGGTTTTTTCTGGTTTTGGTTGTTAGGAGTCTTTTTAGGACCCTTATACAATGCTTTTTCGTACTTTTCAGCCTCTGAAATACAACTGGTGTGGGCTTTGTACGAGTTTCCTTGAAATGTAGTGGAACAGTCTATGCAAGTGAAGTAGGCACCGTAACACCTTTGGGAATGTTGGTCCAACTTCTTCTTAATGACGGTGTCGTTACAGACTTCACACGAGAAAGATACCATTTTATATGCTTTGAGATATGACTTCAAGCTATTACTACTAGATAGAGGTAATTTTTCTGAATGTATATATATTTATGATTTCAAATTCATTATAGGAATTCTTTCTATGTACAAGTGAAATATTATTTAATTTTTTTTTCAATGCGATGGGGTTTAGTGCGGCATGGATTTCTTCATATCCATAGCATTAAGGAGGGTGGTCATAGGATTTACTTAGTCGTTGAAGATATTGGAAGAAATGTTGATGGAGCTAGCAGGAATTCGAAGTCTTGAGATGTAATATGCGAGCTCCGATGTTGAACATTCCGTGTATTCAGAATCGAAGGGGTTAGGTGTTCCGGAAATGATATGTCCTGGTGGAATGTCTTATGCATATGTGGTTCATTTCCGTCATCCGTCGTTGTTTCCCACAACTGGTCTTTTAACCTCTTACCAAACTGGCTCATCCTCCTTCTTTCTCTTCACCCTAACAATCTCATAATCGTCGTTGGAACTCACTTCTTTGTCCAAGTGGTCAGTCAATAACCCCTGCAAACGATAGTAGTCATTCTTTTTATCGATAGGACGCTTGTTCTCGATCAAGCTCAACATCTCTTCTTCATTCAATTGTCTATATTTGTCGTCGTATCTTTCCCACTTCACACTGGTGAACTTTTGCAAATAGATAGATCCTGCTACTATTGATAACATGAAAGGTAACCCGAAGTAGAAGAAATGGTTCTTGTACAAGAGCTTTTGGTACTTGCCTGCGAACGTCTTATCGTAAGCAGCTTGTGCATTTTTACCACGGAAAACCTTACTCCCTAGAAAAACCATTGGAGATATATCAAAAAATAGATAGTTATCGAAATTTCTCCCGTTTGGCTTCTTGCTCTTATCCTCTACACCTATAGTCAATATGTTATTAGCTGTTCCAAAAGCTCGCGAGATCAAGAAAACATGAGGACTGCATGTGGGCATACGGTATGCAGAACGGATGTACAAAGATAGATTGAAGGTTGTATAGTTCTCTTGTCTTTATTCAAGAATGTTTGAGTTTCCTTTCAAAGTGAATATGTATGTGCCCTTATTAAATTTCTCCGATGGTTTTAATAGTTTTTGAGACAAGTTTTCCTTAATTATTTTATTTGGTCAAAATGTGTAAAAATGATTAAATTCAATCCAACCCAATCCTTAGTTTTGAAAAAAAATACTGAATACTTTTAACCTCTAGTAGAAGCTTTATATTCGCATCAACCAGCGCACCATGACTTGAACTACTTAGCGAAAAATGTATGAAAGTGTGATGGAATACTCAAATTTCTAACTTACTACACGCTGAGGATTTTATCTGGGCAGAAACTTGCATTATTTTAGAATCTGCGAAGTAAAGTGAGAGAAGAATTGATTTGAACCATTTAGGTTTTGTGCAGCTAGATAAAGTAAGATATCCAAAGCTGGTCCAGATATACAGGAGGCTAGTTAATTAGGACCGACGGGAGCAGATGTTTATATTTTACTTAAATTAAGTACCACAAGGCAAGGCCACTTCTCTTTCTATTACTTTTTCATCTTCACTGAAGCATGTATTTCAGTGGAATCAATTCAGACAACATTGCAGTGAAAGATCCGAGGGGGGTATATCTTCGTATAAATCCTGCACTTTTTGCAAGCGTTCAAAATGATCGTAGATAGAATACTAATGTTTACTTAGATACGCCACTCTTACAATTCAGAAAGCATGCCTTAAGAGATCCAAAACTTATTCCGAAATCTACGGCATGCACTGCAGTAGGACTAATCCGAAAGGATATGCTCTTGTCTATATGACTAATGCACTATCGACAGCTTTATTCAGACCATTGACTAGCGAAGAATTCCAAAAGCGAAACCTTCAACAACTTAAAGATGCAATCAACACACAAAGTCACATAACTCAATGTCAACAGCTGCAGAAAAGCGGACAACCTCACAGTCAAACCGTAAATAGGATAGGTATATTATTGTAAAATTCATGTTCCTGTTTCTGGAAAGATTACGTTAATTGATTCTTGTACGACAACGCTGCAGTATGGCAGAGTATCAACGTTGTGTATGTATAGCCCTCGAATAGAACTTGCTCGCTAAGATAGGAGTACCTTCATGCAGCCCTCGCTCAAATGGCACTGTTCACATACAGGATATACGAAATATGAGGACCTTGATAACAAAATCGTCCTAGTAGATCCACAATGAACGACCACATCTTCCAACATGATATTAAAAATGACAAAAATGTACTTCACAGGCTTGGAAAGTCTGAAAATCACGAAAAGAGATATAAATGGAGACATTATACGCACAAATAACCAACTATTTAACAGGGCTTTTAACAACAATAGGCTAGCTATCAAAGCACTTTTGGACACTCCTTTATTGATTATTCGAGATGATTGTGATGGCGAATCCGGAAACAAAGACGAGCAACCTCGAAGCAAGCAAAAGAAGGGATGCATTAGAGGGATAAAAGCCTCTGTTGGACTAGAGTTAGTGCCCTTGTGGGGGCAAATTAGTTACATTACAAACAAATTGATCCGAGCCAAATTTAAGAGAATAAACAGCGAAAAGTTTAAAGAGGATTTCCTCCATCCACACAAAAGAGTGATTGATAAAACGAAGTTCACATTCCACCTTTTACAGAGAGATTACCGGTGTGATTATGGACCTCTTGATACCTTAAAATTCATCGAGGATTACTTTAGCGGAGAAGTAGCAAGGCAGATTGACAAGATATATTCCCAAATTGGTGGTAACAGACACCGTTTTGGGCATATTCCCCTTGTAACACCCCCATTACACCCAACCAATGAATATGATATGAATGCAAAAGTCGTTCATACTAAGCGACCTCAAAGTGGTCTGGCAACCGCGCCCGAAATTTGTTACGCTATTGGTGATCTCAAGACGCCTAATTATGAGATGACAATAGGGCTTCACAAGATGGAACACGCGATCAATAGACTATTAGAGCTGGAATTGAGAGGCGAAGTACAGAAGAGCTCATTTACAGATGGTGAATGGCATGAAGGAGTGCTATTTACTTTGGTGTTGAGAAGATGCATATACGAAGCTTTTCGTTGTGGCACCAATAGGGTTTTCATTTCAGATCATCAAACTTTCTCGGGTTTTTTTAAATTCGAGATTAATGATGAAGGCGAAATGGAAATTGAGTACTTCGTCATCGACAATCCGGAAACGGTTGAAGATGGTATCACCCTAAGATCAGCTATTGCTGGATTCTTCTATGATAGTGATGAAGGAGCAATTGCAACTCAACAAAAAGTGAAAAAATGGTACGATGAGGCTCAGACCATAACAAATCCAATTGACCCCCTTTCGAACGTAATTCCAGGAGTTACAGATGAATTCCTTGGCGAAAATGATGATGACCAAAATGATCGTCAGCTCATAACAAGCAATCTAGGTCCTATACCAGAACTTTATATACGTGATGAAATTGAGATTCTCAATGGAAATACTTATTGCCGGATTGTGAACGAAGCTCAGAAACGATATCCTACCTTGATACTCCCTTCCAAGGTGTTCTCGAAGATGTACTATTACGACAAGAATTGGTTCCACCAAAGAAGACCGTATACATTTGATGTATTTCAGACTCTTGACAAAAAGCGCTATTATGATATGTTCTTTGCTGAACTTGAAGTCAATAATAAAATAGCGGAATCGCCGTACGCTGAATCTTATTCAAAGGTACTTGCTTGTGGCTATTGGAATGGCCATCGTGACCGGCCTATGCTCATACTTGAAAATCTCGGAGAACAAATGCCCGAGGAAAAATGGGATTATCGTAAAGTTCACGAAAACATCAAGTCCAGGCTCCATGAGCTCCATCTGTTAGGAATTTCGCACAACGATATCAGGATTGATAACATTCATGTTACTCTATTGGGAAAGGTCACGTTAATTGATTTCGGGCTATCAGATAGCAAGAGCAATGTGGTGCATATGAAGAAAGATCTCAAAGATCTTGATTATATATTTGATATAGATCATCACAGTGATGAATGTGAAGGTGAGATTCAAGCTCATAAAATTGAAACTGCTCTCAAGTAAGATGATTTCACGTATTACATATACTCCGACACAGTACTAGAACTTGTCAGTGAGTTAAGCTGTCAATTGCCCGCTTGTCTTTTGGTTTAGAATACAAAAACACAATGCCATCTGTAATTAGGTTATACCTATTACAAATGTTTGATACAGAATCAGTTCTTCCAATTGTAGCAGCATAAATCCGTGCAGCATGGTTGTTACTGCGAAAAGATAAAATATTAGTGTATCTACCGGATCAATAAATGCGGCTTAAAAGTATATATCTGCGGGCGCATGCAGCCCTATTCCTTATAAGGTTTTGTATAACTGTCCCTATTCCCACAAGTCTCTCTTGTGATAAATGAATGAACCACTGCTAACTTGATAATGATCATTGAACTTGAACAAACTAGAAGAAGCTACCACTACTAGACACCATATATATCATGACGCATAAATTTTTCTCTTAGGAAGAGCATGCCGCTCGAATGTAGTTCTCAGATGCTACAGAGACCATAGTGCTAGACAACTCGCGAGCATTGTTTTCAAGCATCGGGCCATCCCAGATTCACTGGTTTCATCACTAGCTTTTCTGACCAAACCATACGAATAATCTTGGATTGTTTCTTCACCACTCTCAGTAGCTCTGAATTTGATAGCTTCTTCGATTTCAGCGATATTAGCGAAGTTCTTGGTACCGTAAAAAGCTAATCTGTCAATTAACCAATTGTCCTCTTCTTCTTCACTAACAGTATCTTTGTCATCTAGATAAGAATGACGGACTGGCATTGTGTGAATCTGAAGGTGCTACTTCTTGTCGAAATACAACACAGCAGTTCCACGAGGGACAGTACACCTTGGTTTGGAGCGGTTGAATAATATAACCAATTCACTAACAACACCAGACTGCACCTTATCTAGAGCGCTATCCCAACAATTCTTGCAGGGTCAATATCAAAAGCACGCAAATTTTGATATAAAATAAAAGTGGAGCACATTCGAATACATTTCAAATTTACAACTTTTCTCTTTCTTTAAGTATGTTTTTTAGTGGGTACAATTCAAGGGAGATCACTGTGAGAGATTCAGAGGAAAGAATGCTTCGAATCATCCGGCGAGTGTTTGCAAGAGTTCAGAATGATTATAAACAGAACGCTAGAGTTCTCTTGGATACTCACTTATTGAAGTTTACTAGACCCGAGGGACATCAGGTGAGACTAATACCAAAGGCCAATGCTTCAGTTACAGTTGGAGCAACTTAGTTAAGGTCTGCTTTTGTCCATATGACACACGCATTATCGACGGCCACATTTACGAGAATGCATGAACGTGATTTCAAAAGAGATACCTTTCACCTTTTGACAGGGCAATTGAAAGGGCGAATTTAAGGACGTCAAGACTAGAAGGAGAGTATGTGTACCAACAGCATTCCCAACTTATGATGAGCAACATATTCAGGTTCACTTTGACCTGGAAGTGGGAAAAACAATCGGTGAGCTTTATAAAGACATATGTGGAAAATACTCCTGCTTCAGCTGTCTGCTATTTAAGCCCCCTTAGCAAAAGAAATGATCATTAGACCTGTCTCACATTTGGGTGCATGATAAACCTCCAAAGAAACCAAATAATAGTGAGTCCACGGGTGAAGAAGCGTTTTGGGAGAATACTGTTAATGCCGCTCCAAAAGAACCGTATTATTGCGTTGGATTGGGGGATCTCAAAAGACGGGAGTATCTATTGGCTACTGGGTTTCAAAATATGTTAATAGCTTTGAGCCGTCGCAGAGACATTAATCAAAGAATTTTTGGATATCAGGAATGTAATGCAGATGTTTTGTTTACATTGATCATGAGGAAATATCTTTACCAAGAATTCATTAGTGGAACAAATAGAGTATTCATCTCTGATTATGAGTCGTTTTCTGGATTTTTTGAATACACATTTGATGATGCTGGACATATGAATATCGACTACTACATTTTAAATGACCCTGAAGCAGTTGAACATGCATTACTTTGAGATCTGCAATCGCAGGCTTTTTCTACAATAGTAAAGAGGGTGTCAAGCAAATAAAAAGTGAAATAGGACGGTGGTTGGATGTAGCTGCAAAGAGTAGTGAGAATTCAGATTTACTTGACAATGTTGGTAGAAGAGCGAAGGATAGTCAGAAGACAGTAAGGGGCTTAGATGCCGTTTTAGAATCAGATGGGGCGGACAAAGTTGTTGAAGACTTGGGTCAATGGGATGCAGATATCAATGATATTCATGGTAATAGTTATTGCAGAGTAAAATTTAATGGTGCGAAGAGCTTTCCAAAATTGACTCTTCCGTCAACAGTGTTCGTAATGATGTACTACTACGACAAGTACTGGATGGAGGAGGCCTATGAGTAACTACGACTTTTTTGCTAGCAAAAAAGTCCCTCTGAATTAAATCAAAAGGAAGAACTGATTACTCTTAAGAGACAGCCAATAAGAAATGCGTAGAGCGATATTTATATATCCAAAACGCACTATTATCCAATACTAATTGAAGACATCATTTTGATTGGAATTGTAACTTCATTTAGTTAACGTGGAGAAGTATTTAAGCTCTCTAATTTGACAACTTTGTATTCATTTCAAGACATATTCAACGGGATGCGAGTACATTTTTAACACGCAGCCGTGATATTACTTTCATCACTTAAAGACTCTAAAACAGAGGATATTGTTTGCATTAGTGGTTGATATCTTGAGTGGTGAATAGAAGCAATATTAAGTAAATGACCCAAGACATTTGGATTGGGGAGGTGCGACATTAATCTGAATAACACTGTATTTGTTAAGTTGAATTGTGTTGTGTTGCACTTGCGCTTGCATATTGCCTCTGTTGAATTTTGTTACCAAACGCGCAATCATAGCGATGTTTATCTTTAATGCAGAACTCAAACATAAATCAATATAGCCAGTTCCAAGAGGTGAGAAAATGCATGTCGCAATTGGATCTATAAATAGTTACATTCCTATAATATAGTAGTAACTCCTTCTAAGAAGAGCCAAGTTTCTATAAAGAAGAGGAGGACATATTCATGTATAATATACATTTGTGTTTCGAAAAAATGGCCTGACTTGTCACTCCTTTCGAGTTTTTGGCATCATTTCTGAGCCAATCGGATCTAAAATTACAAAATCGCGATGCGTTAATGCGATTTCGCTCCATCCTGTAGAAGAAGTTTACCTGTACCATATGACGAGATAGGCATCTCCATTCACCTGCAGGACGACCATCTCCTCCATTTTTTGCTTGAAAAATATGAACTTTTTGAAAACGCGGTATTATCGGTGGTATAAATACTTTGTTTTAAGCACTACTTTCTTGTTTTATACTACCTCACCGCATCTTCATGGATTATTTTAGCGAAATATCACTCGAACTCTTTTTAGAGAACCAAGATTACGTCAATGATAGTTATATCACTCAAGTTTATGACTACCACAACAACAAGAAATTTTACATATTCTACACCTACTGTATCACTTATGGTGATTCACACAATAAAGATATACTACTCCGATTCTTAAAAGATTATAAAGAAAACGGCATGGACGCTAGCGAAATACATGAAAGCCCTTTAATGATATTGTTAGGGAAACATGAAACGTTGCGTCTATGTAAACTTGGAAGAGGCCCAATAGATTAAGAACTGTTCCCTTTCTGTACGGGTTATTAACAGTAATTGCGTAGTTATACTCATTGACTATGCCTGACTAGTATGAACACAACTACATGACAAACTACACATGTTGTGTAGCCATTGTCACGTCAACACAGATCCAATCATCGCAATTATATATATTGCAATAACACAAACTATATTAATATTCGTGTGGTGTACCAGTGAACTGACATAATGATAAATCATATCATTAAAATAAGAGAAGAAGAACTAAATAATATTAAAAGTAATAATGTAATGAAAATTTAAATAAAGTTAATACTGTACTTTATAAATTGCCTAACAATACTTACATTATGTTGTACATTAATAATACACTACCAATATATTACTTCATGTGGTAGTTAGTTTATTTTCTACATTTACTAGACCAGCACACACCACCTTCGGTCCCAGAATAAGCACCAACACCTCCACAAGATGCAACGCATCCGACTAAGGAACAATTAGCACCTACACGTGCCACACAGCTACATCTTTCTAAACACGAATAGCCTTTGCCACGTTTTAGCCTGCAGTTGTGAGCGCTTTTATAACCAAAGCTCTTACTACAACCTTTACATGCAGTGTTACTCGCATTGCGTTTTTTATTTAGACAGTTTCCACCTCTTTTAACATTGGCGTTTGGGCTAATTGTAGCTAATTCGACATACCCGTAGAATTCTGAGAGATCCGTACTTGTAATGATTTTGTCTTCATTAGTCCAATTATACACAACAGTTTCATTGATGATTTCAATGGTAAAAGTAAAGTATGATACGACAATGCTGCGGTACGGGTCTTCTACGACAATGGATTCTCGTAAGGGGCTGAGGAAATAATTATAGCGTATATGTGTGTAGCTGCAAAAACATGGTTGGGGTTGGTGAGGCTTTTTTCCAATATATATCATAGACAATTTGATACGAAAAACTCATTGTTACTTAATAGATAATAATGAAAGTCATAAAAGAGAAACTTTGAGATTCTCGATGAAGTCTTAGGAATCTATGGAGGTAACGACAATGGCGATGGTGATACAACATAAGCGAGAGGTAATCAAGACGAAAATACGACTTGGTATGAAGTAACGTCATTGAGAGGTAGTGGATTAGTGATGAAATGATCATGAATGGTGAAGTTAATTAGATATACATAATGGATTTATTCACTCAGTACGTATATCAAAAGACATTTAGTTAGAATTAAGAAAAGTTTTGGAGATTTTTATAATAATTACGAAAGAGTATATAATGTATGCACAAGAATACCACATATGACCCTAGCCATTGCATCGACTATGGTGTCAAATAAATCAACCTTCTCTTTATTGAAATGAGACTGATATAACCCTCGCAACATAGATAAAAGCATACAGTTCTGTTTTGGTATTAGTGCGCATCAGGATGTCTTGCAATGTGTAAATTTAGTCATTATACATATCCACGTATTGTTGCAAATTTTATATCCGATTGGCCCAGAAGTGATGCCAAGAATTTGAAAGGAGTGACAAGTCAGACAATTTTTTCGAGACTCAATGCATTTTGTATATGAATATGTACCTTCCCCCTCCCTTCTTCATAGAAACTTGGCACTTCTTAGAAGGAGTTACAGCTCGCATTCTCAATTATTTTCTTAGGCAGAGGTCGTATTTCTTCTTCAATAATAACACGTTTGTATAATGAATCTTTCTAAAAGTATTTTAATATTTACTACATTTGCAGTCCAATACACTATTGCTGCTGTATGGGTCACTGATCCAGAATCTATTTCCTTCTATAATCAAAGTCAATTTGAGATAGTACGCTCACGAGTCGAGGAGTGCAATCACAGTTTGAATACTAGTTACACACTTGTCGCCTCAGGAGATGGCACTTGGGTAGCCGTCACATACGATAATAATACTGAACCAGAAACTGAACTTGCCAACGCATTTATGGATTGTGTTGATCCATCCGTGATCTATCCGCTTGCTTACGAATTTAGGACGACAGGCATTTCGAGGCGTAATGATGATGAGATTCAAGAATCGACTGAAGGCCCTGATTCCCTTGGTATCTTACCAAGTGTGACTGAAACTGGTTGGTTTGAGGATCTAGATGCGCCAGAGGGCAGCTTTACACCCACTAAACGCTTGGCCGCACAAGATTATTGGTTCTATAGAAATGCTGCGGTACGGGTCTTCTACGACAATGCTGCGGTACGGGTCTTCTACGACAATGCTGCGGTACGGGTCTTCTACGACAATGCTGCGGTACGGGTCTTCTACGACAATGCTGCGGTACGGGTCTTCTACGACAATGCTGCGGTACGGGTCTTC